>JAVTVY010032322.1:0-138443 GCA_036873755.1 Hanleya hanleyi
TTTTTGCCTTCGTAGGTGACCTCGTACCACACTTCATTGGCTCACACGTTGTACCACGAGTAAGGGTATTGGATATCCACGAGGGCACATTCCCACCGGCCAGGTAAATGTAACGGTTGCGGTAACTGGGTGACGTACTTGGCCACGGTGTTGTCAGGAAACACATCCAGCGAACTGTTACTGGGTAGGGTGAGGTAAAACATGGCGACTGAGCTGTCCTGCTGCTGCTGTTGGTTTAATAGGTGTTCCAGGCCTTGGGCGGTTGTGTCCGGCGTCGTGTTCGTCGCGGTGACTTGCTACGTGTCACGGCTCTGGAGATGTGGGGTGTCCTGATCGAGGGTGGTTTTTTAAAGGTCTGAAAAGAAGGTGCCCGTTGTGATGGTGGTGGAGTTTTGGGGGGTGACTCCGGTTCCCAGTCGGCTTCCCAAGAAGGTTGTGGTGAGAGTCGTGGTGCACGACTCGGCGATTGCTGGGTTTGCTGCATAAAGGCCCAGCGGTGGGTGTTCCCCACCAATTCCTGTGGTACATGCATGTCTTTCAAGCCTTGAGCGAAGACCTCCCATCCTCGAGGATCGGTGTGCGATCTGCGTTGACGCATCAGATCATTCACTAAATCCGTCATGTGGGTGCCGGGGACCACCTGATTCTGTACCAGGAGTTCGCCTTTATCATTCCAAGTCATGTTAGGATTCTGTTTCATCGGTTGTAATACCAGGCCAGCTTGTTTCTTGAACGAGGCAGGTACACTCTTCAGCACTTCGTCTTCCACCCACTGTGGGGCTGTGGGGGCTACCCCTGGTAATGGCGGCTGTTGGAACGGTGCTGAGGTCAGCGGTCTGTCACGTGGTGGTGGTGGTGGTGCTGGTGCTGTTGCTGGGGTAGACAGGGCTTTGTATTGGTCCATGAACGTCATGTACCGTTGAAGCGTCTCATTGTACCGTTGTACTTTCTCACTGTCGCTTAACCCCGGTCTCTGTAAGATCTGTTGCATTTCTCCATCGAGGCTGTTTATGGTCTTCACCGTAGGTGGGACGGGGTAGGGTGATTGGAGGTTTTGCAGGAACCGTGGTTCGACGAGGACCATTTTTTTCGTGTGGTTCATTGTCGGCCGAAGAGTCCACCCAATACTGGACCCAACACGGAAGCGGCCAACGGTGCTAAGATGGCCCCGAGAAAGCCGCCTTTCTGTAACACCTTTTTCTTTCGTGTTTGAGGGACCCGCTTGTGGACTAGGGTTCGGAGACCTGTCTTATGCTTGGCCAACTTGGTCTTCTGAGCCGGAGTCAGTGGTACGTTGCCTTTTAACAGGTTGTACCCGATCTCGCACAGACAGCGTACAAGGTCAGGGTCCGCACCGCGTACAATGGTTCGGACTAACTCGGGTGGGGCCGTCTTCAATACACGGAGCGTGGGAGCGTGCTTCCGTACTCGCGCAGACATCCTGTACAACTAATGCTAGAACCCACTCTGCTTTTTATCCACCTCACAGACAAAGTGCTGTGTATTCATTCTTTTTATTATTCCCCATCATCAAACACACAGACCCCAGGGGGGCGCCACTGTGGAACATTATTTTTGCATGTACACGTGGTGGGTCTCTCCGGGAAAGATGCCGGTCCGTAGTCGAAGGTGGTCGGGGTGGCTTGCTTGAGGTCGAAGAGCATATACCCGTGCTGAGGGGTTGTGGCATCTTTGAAGGCTTCCAACGCAAACGGTGTGCGGCCGGGATACATCTGTCTCGCCAGGTGCAGCAGTTGAGTGGTATCTCTCGGGTTTTTGAAGACCACCAGGTAGTGGGCATTTAAGCTGATATTCCGATGTTCTTTGTTTTTACTGAACAGATTCTGCACAATGTAGATGATGCTGAGCCGTCGATGATGGCTGCCTTTGGTAAAGAGTTGGGTGACCCGTGCATCCGTCTCCGCCATGAGATCATCCAGAACCACCAAGGTGTCGGGTTCCAAATCGGCCAGGTTGGGTAGGCCTTCCACGAACGTGATGTGGGGCATTGCTGCATACGCTTCCTGCCATTCTCCGTAACACCACACGACTCTGGCAATGGGTGGAGTGATCATGCTGTCGGCGTGTTGAAGGAGCTTCCTGACGAAGTGCGTTTTGCCGGAGCCCGTCGGTCCTGCGATGACGCAAGTGAAGGGATGCTGCCACCCAGGGTCCATGGTTCGAGGTGTATCCGTTGTCGTGGTAACCCGCTCTTGTAAATTTCGTACGAGTGAACTGGAGTGGTGGTGGGTACAACGTCGGTCGTCGTTGTCTGTTCACATTCAGAGATGGTGCTGGGGGTGGGTACAACGTGGGTGGTCGGTTCACTGTGAGGGATGAAATCCGGTGGGTCTTGAGACGTAGTAGGTGTACTTGGTGTAAGTGTAGAGCTCGACGTGGCTTGTACGCGGGGTGTGTGGTGGTGGTGGTGACTGGGCTCGATACGACTGGTGCTCTCTGTAGACCCGTTTCACTGATGGCTGGTGTTCTCAGTTGGTTAAGTAACGTACTGACATAGGCTACGTCGTAAAACACACCTCCGTACAACACACTCAGCAGGGTTAGCAATAGCACCCCAAAGACCACTTGCGCTTTGCGCGTTTTGCGAGACGCTGTCTTCGGAGGCAGCTGCTGTTGGTCCATAGCACTGGGGTCGGACGTGGAATGAAGGAGGACGGCAGTGGTGTCTGGCTTTATAGTCGTTTCACCTGGTTGGCAGCGACCCAGGAATTGAAGGAACTGGGCCAGCCTTGCCATTTTACGAAATGAAACAGTTTGCCACGTCGACGTTCCGTTTTCAAAATCTGCTCCACCGTGTAGTAGTCTTGCTGTGTTTTTACAACAGGCTGTAATTCCGTGTCGTAAAACGTCCCCAGCAACGTTTCCCCTTGGAGATCTTCCAGTTCATAGACTCGCCGCTGTCGGGGTAGGCGCCGTTTAATCAGGAAGTGCTCATCGCTCCAGTTGGGCAAGTAACTTTTCTCGAACTTGCCCTTGACTTTACTGATCCGTACAGGGTCCCCGACCTTGTACACCGCCTTCGTCGTTCGCTGCGATGGCCTGGGGTACAAGACACGCCGGACTTGGGCTTCATTGCGTTGGGTCACGGTAATGGGGGCTCTCTCTATACTTCGATGATAGGCTCGATTGTAACCCCTCACCAGTTTCGGGAGAACATCGATGTACCGCCTTGTATTCTTATAGGTGAAATATTTATACATGCGGCCTTTGAATGTCCTGTTGAATCTCTCCACCACGGAAGCCTTGGTCTCGTTGTACGTATGGAAGAAAAACACCTTCTGTTTCTTGAGAAAGGCTTGGAACGGTCTGTTGAGGAATTCCGTGCCTTCGTCGGTTTGCAAATACAAAGGTTTGCGCCCGGTCTTGAAGATGTCTTTGAACGCCGCTATGAGATTTGCCCCCGTTTTCGTCCGGATGGGTACCACCCACGCATACTTGGATAGGATATCGATGCACGTCAAGATATACCGATTCTCATCGTTGTGTTTGGCAAAGGCGCTCATATCGCCCAAATCCGCTTGCCACTGGGCATCTATTCCTCCCACGATGACCCGGTTCCGTAGAAAATGGCGACGGACAGATCGATGTAAGGTATAGGTGTCTTGTCTTCTTAACCAATCTCGGACTTGGGCACGTTGTACCCCCTGGGGTTTGGCCGCTCGATAGAGAGCCGACAATGCACTATAGGCCGCCGGACTGTCGGGACTGTAGTATAAGTTATCCAACACCTTCTCCCAGCGCTTCATGGTGACAAAATGATGATGGACCCTGGCTCTATCGTTTATTTATAACGGGTATATCTTGGGCCGGAGTTTCTTTCTGATTTTCTTCGTGGACTTCCACAGTGGCCATGGTAAATGACCAGTCCAACTCGTCTGATGACCGCTTGATAAGCACTTCATCCACATCCACCACGGCATCTTCCAATGCAGACCATAGATCAGGGTGAAGGGTAAAATGCACTGTACCTCCATCTAGCCGAGCCAATTGAGCAAAGAAAGGGCCGCGTCGGATGTACACATCGTGACACAAGTGGATGAGGTCGCCGTCCAGTTCACCAGACAACACCCGTTTGAATTTGGTCCAGCCCTCCCGGGACAGACGAATGTGAGCCGGGCACGGTTGTGTAGGGTCCGTGTCTCCCACCACCTCCTCCATGATATCGACCTTATCCGCATACACGTGCAGGAAAACCTCGGGGGTCAAGCTGAAATACGCCAGTACTATATGCTCCGTCATGGTCAGTACGTGAATGGTACCAGATTTCACTGTCTCTCGTATTTATAGGGAGAACCCCGTGAGATCAAAGGATCAGGTGGTCATGTCATTGGGCTGACTGAGTCTAGCGGGGTAATCAATGGCATCGTCGTCGGGTTCATGTAGTTGTTCATGGGGTTCAGCCGCCGCGTCTTCCATAGCACGAACCCACGCTAATTGGTCGGGTGATCGGTCGTCCGGTGTAAATAACTGGTCCACAATAGGCACTATTTTCTCCAAGGCTGACCACACAGAGGAAGTTAGGCTGATACTTCGCGTAGGCTCTTGGTAGGGACCCAGACGTATGTGGACGGGTGGTACGGAATATACGTAGATGGCGTTGTCGAGGTGGATGAGGTCTCCGTCCAACTCACCGCTCAACACCCGTTTAAACTTAGTCCACCCATCACGCTGTAGTGTCACCGGATTCGATAGCCTCTCAGCGGGCGTCCAGTAAATAGCTTGATCGTCTTTCACCAGCGTGACTTTATCTTGATAAATGTATAACCTCACACTGGGTGTAAGAGGCAGGATGGCGCGTAGTGACATGCTTGCTGTAAATGTCGAAGGGAGAATGACACACACTCTGTCTCATCCCCTGTATTTATAGTGTCAATACCACAGCGCCAGGGTGAATAGGGCACAGACTAGTATGAGGCCAACCAGCCGGCGCTGGTTCCGGCGTGAGCGCTCCTGGTCCATAGCGCGAGCATCAAGGATGGCTGTCATAGTCCAGTAGTGGTGAGTGATGGCACGCCTCTCCATCGAGTGCACTCTGTGGAGGACCGCTTCTGTGAACTCGTTCAGGATCTGGCGTCGTCCCTCGTTGTCGTCGCCATCTGCAAACATGGACCGGACCACTGCTCGGTAACCCGTGAATGAATTCACCACGGTGGCATACTGTAAAATGCGAGTCGCATGGGGCTGGATCTCCGCCATGGCTCTGTAGAAATGAAGGTGTGGGATCCAGAGGGACGTGTTTTATAGACCAGATGTAGCTCTACGGGTGTAGTCCGTGATACGTACTATTCTGATGGGTTAGTCCAAAAAAAAGGGAGCAACAACAACAACAACAACAACACACATTACAGATCAATCCTTTTTCCAGGTCACGCCCGATTCATTCAGACCGGAAGTGACGTCATACACCTGCGCACAACCGTGATGGAAAAAAAATGGATATGACCTTGAACTGATCACGTGACCTCCCCGTGATGACAAATACCCAGAACCAAGTGAGTACATGCAGCCCATAGTCCCAGGTCACGCCCGATTCACGCAGACCGGAAGTGACGTCATACACCTGCGCACAACCGTGATGGAAAAAACCCAGAACCAAGTCAGTACATGCATTCCATACAGGCAGACGAGGTCAAAATACTCGCTTCTGATTGGCTGGTCAGGTCAGGTAAGTCACAGTGCTCCGCAAAAGTAGTGCAATGAATACTCCCTACCCTAAAAATCGACTCCTTTTATACGTTTTTCTATAATCCGCCATCTTGTCCCACCACCCACCACGCCGCCATCTTGTCCCACCACCCACACGCCGCCATCTTGTCCCACCACCCACACGCCGCCATCTTGTCCCACCACCCACCAGCCGCCATCTTGTCCCACCACCCACCAGCCGCCATCTTGTCCCACCACCCACCATCCACAGCCGCCATCTTGTCCCACCACCCACATCCACAGCCGCCATCTTGTCCCACCACCCACACAGCCGCCATCTTGTCCCACCACCCACAGCCGCCATCTTGTCCCACCACCCACAGCCGCCATCTTGTCCCACCACCCACAACCGCCATCTTGTCCCACCACCCACAACCGCCATCTTGTCCCACCACCCACAGCCGCCATCTTGTCCCACCACCCACAGCCATCTTGTCCCACCACCCACAGCCGCCATCTTGTCCCACCACCCACAGCCGCCATCTTGTCCCACCACCCACAGCCGCCATCTTGTCCCACCACCCACAGCCGCCATCTTGCCACCACCCACAGCCGCCATCTTGTCCCACCACCCACAGCCGCCATCTTGTCCCACCACCCACAGCCGCCATCTTGTCCCACCACCCACAGCCGCCA
Source organism: Hanleya hanleyi (assembly GCA_036873755.1). Taxonomy (NCBI): domain Eukaryota; kingdom Metazoa; phylum Mollusca; class Polyplacophora; order Lepidopleurida; family Hanleyidae; genus Hanleya; species Hanleya hanleyi. The sequence continues at coordinate 6,364 of JAVTVY010032322.1, forward strand.
TCTTGTCCCACCACCCACAGCCGCCATCTTGTCCCACCACCCACAGCCGCCATCTTGTCCCACCACCCACCATCCACGCATGCGCACACCACCAATTGTGACGTCACCCAAGGTTCTGCGCATGCGCAGTGAAGCGCTATCTCATCTACTTGCTCGCTGTATACTACTTACGTGGAACATGAGGTAAACATGTATAACTTGATCAAATCCACAGAGCACGAATAAGAGCATTTTTTCCTGTATTGCATTGTAGGTATAAAGGAACTAAATATTCTTCCTATCTCCATGCGGGTTAAATACCATTACCCAACCATGCGGGTTAAATACCATTACCCAACCATGCGGGTTAAATACCATTACCCAACCATGCGGGTTAAATACCATTACCCAACCATGCGGGTTAAATACCATTACCCAACCATGCGGGTTAAATACCATTACCCAACCATGCGGGTTAAATACCATTACCCAACCATGCGGGTTAAATACCATTACCCAACCATGCGGGTTAAATACCATTACCCAACCAAGAGAAGCAACTTTGCTGAGTTCGTGCCAGTAGTAAATCCATATTATAGTTAAACCCCGACTATGTGTCATCGCATGCATGGAATCGAACGATATTATTTACCAGCAAATATTTGAGAAAAGCCAATTCTCTGGAGCGCGGCCATCTTTAAACAATCCCGCACAGAGTGATAATCGAAAAAGGGCTTGAAGAAATATCAACAGAACTTGTGACATTTTCAAATATCATTTACGAATTTATCTCTCATTTTCTTGCTAGCAGGCCGGTCTCCATTTATTGACCAATCCAGAACAGGTTATGCTTTTATCCTAATATCTCTTTTGGTAACTTTTGCACACGGCCACCTACGATGATTTTGTTCCTTAATATCTACAAAGGTACGGATTGTCAACTCTCAAGTTTATTTCGTTCGAGTTTGTTAGGAGTGAGAGGGTGCTTACTGTCTGGTAGGGTTAATAAATTGTACTGTTTGAACCTAGCAGTACTTTAAACTAGCAAACTTTATCTCGACTATGTTGTCCATACTCATAAATCCGCCTGCGCTAGACAACCATAATGATGGAGATTAACACAGACGTGTTGTTCAGGATTCTTTTGCAGAGGTCTGTAGATAATCATGGACAAACTTAAATTATCTGGTTCGGCCATATGGCAAGCCGTTTTACTTATTATTCGGCATTTGCTGAATCAAACAAGAACAATGAATCAGATAATAACAATAAAACGCAACTGCAGTGGTTTGGGTGATGTAGGGAATATGTTTAATAGCAGCCGCTATCAAACCTCCATTATATACCATACGCCAAACTATAGTAATAAATGACAAATAGGATCATGAATATAAGGGCATTCGAATAAATATGCAGTAGGGATGATAAACTTTTCCATTGTGAGTTATTGACATGTATACACAAATTCATTAGATCAGCATTTGAGTATAAAGGGGGTAAGGCGAAAGGGGAATTCTAATGATTTCGGGAAAGCCGGCCAGCATGGAGCATGGTATATTAAGGCAGAACCGATTGTCGTACTCCATCACTGGTGAGCTTTTAGGGCAGGAGTTAAGGCATAGCCGCACATACAACAATGAATTAATCTCTATGACCCTTTACTGATCCGTAACAGGAGACAAAGCTCGTACGATAAAGACAGAACTAACCAAGTTTCAATGAAGCCATATGGCTTCTTTTGATTTTTATATGATGTGGCTACTTATTGACCCTGCGGACGGGTGGGGTCCGATCGGAGGTACACAGAAACTCGTTTGCGGAGTAGGCCCACCACAGTGGTTAATGGCCAGGATGTAAAGGTCAACCTCCGCTAATGGGGGCAGAAATAATGGAGCAAGCCTGTGAAGCGGAACATGCGCCGTGAGGAAGTTCATTCTCGTTCTGAACAGGGAACCTTCCATGTTATGGTTCCTACTTTGACCTTTCACCATATTTAATGATATTATCAAATATAAAGTATTTGCGGATATCATCAAATCATTTGATGATATCAGCAAAGCAATTGCTGATATTATCAAATGATTTGATGATATCGGTAAATCATTTACTGATATCAACAAATAAAGCGTATTTGCTGATATCATCAAATGATTTTCTGATATCATTTAATATTTGATGTTATCAGCAAATATTTGCTGATATCAGCAAATATTTGATTTTATGAGTAAATCATTTCATGATATCATTTAATATTTGATGATATCACCAAATACCGAATAAAAAGTAAAACGGCTTGCCATACGGCCACCAATGGGCGTATAATCAAACCTGTTATATGTATGCATCTCATATCTTCTCAAGAGAATGTTTGTACCATCACTCCAACGCAAGGGCAGTTTTTGAGCGTAACATGAACAGGAATTCAAACATCGATCGCCGGCTGTTGTCGGTTGCGAGATAACCATGCACAATGGATGTGCGTGACCTCAAAACCGCCCCTGTGTAGCAACCACCTCGCTGGGGGTCTAATAATACCCCAGCCATCAGTCAGATTTTTAGACTGTATTACTGTCAGTCAATTTAGGTATTAACAGACAGTGATAGTGTACCAGAACTCCGCCAGCGATTGGTCGTTCGATCCGCGCCATTTTGGATCGAGACCAGTTTCTCATTGGCTCGCTATTTTTAGGATGAAAGGGCTTCCCTCAAACAGCAATCATGGCAACCGACGATATCAGGACGAATGTGATGTTGAAGCGAGCTCTTGCTGTTGTCAATCAAAATTATAATGAATGAATAATGAATAATAAATTCTCCAAGTTCTTCTTTTTCCCTGCCTCTGATTGTATTAAAAAAAAATTGACATTTTTATTCCCACAGCAAATGCACACATTCTTTTCCCGAACTTTCAACGGAGTTGCCATCTCTGATCTCCGCCATGCTGGATCTGTCAGAAATCCCCGAAACCACGTGTGTCCGGTCCCGTGACGTAAGCATGGCCTCGTTCTCGATCTCAAAATCTGCCGTCAAGCACGTACCCCAGACATTGGCCCTCCGAAGCAGGGCCCAATGCTGTAGGCTATCAGATTTTTGGACCGGATTCGGGGTCTTCGCGCACATCGCCGGAAGTGACATCATATATAGTAAAATAGATGTTTGCCGAACATTTCGATTACTTTTCAAGTCTGCATAATACCTCTGTTGACCTAGCGTTAAAAAGAATTATTTGCCCTGTTTATCTGGACAGAGCATATGAAAAGTAGTTCGCTCATGTGCAACACTGAATGAGTTGTTCGGCCGGATTCAAACTGAACCGTGCGTTCGTGGATTTTTCCCTATACGTCATAGCAACGTAGTAAAGGACATCTACCGCTATTGGAGGCAGGGATGGATAATGGAGCCTGCGAAATCGAGCATGCGCTGTGGGGAGGATGTCTGTGTAGACGTGTTGATTTCAATTTCTCGGATCTCGCGAGCTCTCAATACCTACAGCGTCACTTCATGAAACATTGAAAAGGACCACCATCAGTGAACTCCGTTCAGATAGTGGAAATGATTATCAGTTAAAACAACTGCTAATAGAGAAATATCACTGTAAATGTCACATAAAGTCCCTTGGGAAATATTGGATAGTTACACCAAAGAAGAAATGATGAGATGGACTTGAATGCAGCCATTTTATCCGGGTGCCTGCAACATTCATACAAATTGTATATCTTACCTACCTCTCAGTTCGATGTGGATATACCTGTCGAATATAGCACATGTATACGTGGAGGGTTTCATAATGTTATATTAATGCTGAATACGAGAAACCTGTATTATCTGGGGTCGTGAACAGAGACCAGTTTTACCTTTCGAAAATCTTCAAATACACATACAGCTCATTTGTTGATATACGTCCAAATCGGTATCGGTAGGCACAAACATGGAGTGTCTCGTAACCAGCTGTCTATAAAACTTCGCGCTGTGACGTCAGAGAAAATAACATATCCATTTGCGTAATAGTTCAGGATCAACCCGTGGCTATGTATTAACTAAAGAAAATGATTGTTAACAATCATCAGAAGTTCATTGGTAATTCTGTATAATAATGGAAGCCTTCAAGCGAGCAGCTATAGTCTGCACAGGTACCCGGTACATACATACACCTATTGAAAAACCTCATTGTGGGCCAGACTCATATAACTAGGCCAAGTCGTATCAATGGGACGATTAATGTAATATCAGCAATGTATATTTCAATATGTGAGAATAAACGCATTGTGATGATGGGCCGCGAAATCCGTATGGGAAGCGGCCCGTAAACCACAATTTCAATCAATCAATGACATTTATTTGCGGTTTTACATGGATAACGATTAGCGAAAATCTGTGAGAATCAACTCATCTGTGATAAGCTGAAGTCGTATAAACGAGAGCCTGCAGACTTACACAGGAAACCCAAGGTAAGTACCATGGGGATAACACAATATAATATAAAAGTGGTCTCAAATACAGCAGATTTATACATGATAACAATGACTAGCCAGAATTTAACAGATCATCATCAATATAGACTAGCGGCCGGGACCCTCTTTTGGCAATAAAATACCTCCCCCCCCCCCCGGACACAGAGGCAAACTATATATCATTTGAAAGCTTGGACCTTTTTCTTTCAGATGAGGTAGAATGTGGTGGTGAAAAGTATTGCCGTATGCTGAAAAATTTAGGAAATACAAGAACCATTGGATTGCATCTTTCTACTTTTAAAATGGGGGTATACGTATTAAAATGACTATATCTCTACTCGTACCAGGCATATGGCAAAATTGTTGGTGTCAATTGATTGCGCAGAGGTTCTTCAATCGTCTGTTATCAAAAAGTGTTATGACGTCATTGACCTGTGACGTCACAGAGGGGCCATGTCCAAAATACAAATAAATTGCGTCAAACGCACTGGTAAGTATGTCAAAAGTTTTTTGTGGGTGAAATACTTCGTTGTTAAACAGCCAAAATGGTTCTTATGTCGAGTTTAGTCATCGGTCAAATACTCTGCAAGGATTTGGTTTGATTACCTTTTAAATCCTCAATATAACGAGCGTCATTCACCATAGGATATTAGGTAAAAAACACTAACTACTGCATCAGAGGACGGGTTTCTCGGATGTCAGCCACCAAAAATAATCTATTTCCGTGATTTAGACATTCAGAGTCATTTGACGTCGTAATTGTATATTGTTTTGTCGAACGTACAAATTAGTTTAAAATTTCAATGGGGGATCGTTTCAAAATATCGCAAAGTTGTAAGTAAGAAGTCGTCTGTCGACATAAGTGTCTTCCGTAAAGAATTAATCTGGCGTCGAATAACCTCATTATAGCTGGGTACAGAGTTAATCCCAAACATGTAAGTAGACCTACAATTGCGCGGGGAGTGCATTATAACCAGCGAAATACGTTGTTGTATGTGACACGCAGTTTTTTCCAGTTACATGACGAGTACGAAGACCACCGATGTTTGCAATAGATACTGGTACAGTACGACGAGAAAAGTTGCTTCTTCGCATTCCGAGAACACAGATAGCTTTCGAGCCAAAATGTTGGCACGAATGCATAATTTTCTAGTTTGCACAGACAAATCATAACTGTCAGTGAGATCGCTGGAGATAAAATGATCAAGATATTTGGCGTTGTCAACGTATTTCAGCTGTGAGCCAGACAGTTTAACAAAGTGTGCTCTCAGATCATTGAACTTTATTGGACGAAATCTCATGCATAATCATTTCTTAATGATGAAGACAATATTATTGTCAGTCGCAAAAATATCACATATATCAAGTGGATTCTAAAGGCCCTTGGCAGAGGGACTAATAAGGCATAAGTCGTCAGCGTATAATAGGTGGTTAAGGAAGACTCCGGTTACATTACATCCTAAATTGGACCGAGGTATTTTGATGTCGTGTTCATGAATGTAAACATTAAAGAACAGAGGAGACAGAATTCCTCCTTGGTGAACTCCATTTCCAACAGAGAACCCTCCGAGAAGGCATACCCACATCCTGGTGGCCATGATAGGCGCAAAAGGACGCCATTGCCCACGTGACGTCAGGACAAGGTTAGGCACTGAGTAATTTTTAACATTGGTTCTACTGCAAAACCCGGAAAATAATTAGCATTGTGGCTTTCAAAATGCAAAATATCCAAACAATTTTGAAGATGTTATTTTCTCGGAGTTAAAGAGGCATTTGCAAACACAAATCATCGCATGTAAATGTCCGTGCACAAAATTATACAGCCTTCAAATCTTAAGAAATGGTTCGCTGCCTAACCTCGGCGTGATGTCACATGGATCATGACGTCGTGTCTCGCCTTTTGTCGTTAGAGACTTCCATCTCGGGACTGTTCTATTAATATTTATGAAATATAATCTCCAATATTATTATCTCACTTATTCTGTTTCGCACATAGTGTCAGGGCAGAATTATCGCTCCTAGAGATATTTATGCAGTAGGTATTGAAACATACCAATCTCAGAGATTTATCTGCTTAGACACATTTCATTGTACGCTGTTTACCAGTGCTATTTCTTATAATATCTTCTGTGGTTTTCAAGGTACATAAGGCCGAAGTGTCGAGACAAAATTTTCGCTCATGATCTTTGTAGGTATTGAAAAATACTAGTCTCCATTCGATTTTATCGGATTTACACATTTCATGTGTATTCTTAAAGAGCGCTGTTTCTTATAGTGGAGCCAATTCATCATTATTGTTGTCTCTCTTCTGTAATTGAGGTCCGTCGTTAACCCTATCTGGCCTGGGCTTTTTGGGACCTATCCAGCCCTGGGGGGGGGGCGAAATGGCCCCCCTAATTATTTTTCTTATCCCTTGAGCTAGGGGGCTGAAACTTACCACACTATACCCTTGGGTGAAGCTCTACCAGAAAATGTAAAAAATCCAAGATGGCCGCTTGGATGACATCACAGTGACGTCATTTTTAAAAACGTCATTTTTTGGTCGATTTTTCGGTCGGATTTTTCGAATTTTTTATCTATGCCATTTCTCCGCAAAAACTGCATGATAAATTAGTAAATATTAATGTGATGTGAAATAAATAGCTTTTGCCCACTTTTCATCGCGAAAAAGTAGAAATTTTGAAGACATATGACAAAAACATCACTTTTCTGGTACCCCATGTGGTCGTCATCTTGAATTTACCCATGATCCTCTGCTCAGGGGATTATGCAAATGGCTCAAAATGACCCCAATATGATAAACTATAAAGTCCCGGAGTTTCAGCACTCCATTTGTCGTCGTTCCGAAGATAGCGCAGAAAGTTTGGTAGGGGGGCCATAATGCCTCCCCCCCCCCAGCCCAGGTAGGGTTAACTGGAGCTAGGAATTCGTATAGGCACGGCTGATGAAGAGTATTCTTACTACTTTAATATTACTATGGATCTTAGCGGTATTATTCTGATGTATGTCTCGCATCATGGCACAATCGTTATACGAAAGACATACGAACAAGATCATGTGAGCGCGATATGGCCACTTGTAGGTAGAATCCGTATTCAGGGTTGAAACACGCCAGTAACGTGGCTATGTTAATGTGTCAAAACAGAAAATCTCGAATTGAAATTGGTATTTTTCAATACCTACAGAACTCCAGAAGCGAGAATTCTGTTCTGACACATACGACAAAGCAGTAATAATAATGAACAGAATTCGGACCATACGGACCTTGGTAACTACGGAAGACATCCCTGAGTACTCATGAAATGTGTCAAAGCAGATGAATCTCGAATTTAGTTTGGTATTTTTCTATACATACAGAACTCCAAAAACGAGAATTCTCTCCTGACACCTTTGATAAAAAACGTGGTAATAATACTGTACAAAACATGCACCTTATCGATCTTGGAAACTGTCGAATACAAGCGTAGTAGTATACAAAGCGCAAACTGAGTCCTATTGACCTCAGAAATTAACATGTTTTGTGGAGGTCACGTGGAGGTAGCCACTCAGAAGCGCGTATTGTGTCACATGGGGTGGGGATGTGGTGGATGGGTGGTGGGTTTAAGATGGCGGCTGTGGTGGATGGGTGGTGGGTTTAAGATGGCGGTTGTGGTGGATGGGTGGTGGGTTTAAGATGGCGGCCGGTGTGAGTGAGTGCAAGTGTGGTGGATGGGTGGTGGGTTTAAGATGGCGGCTGTGGTGGATGGGTGGTGGGTTTAAGATGGCGGCCGGTGTGAGTGAGTGCAAGTGTGGTGGATGGGTGGTGGGTTTAAGATGGCGGCCGGTGTGAGTGAGTGCAAGTGTGGTGGATGGGTGGTGGGTTTAAGATGGCGGCCGGTGTGAGTGAGTGCAAGATGTGAAAGATGTATTCATCCGCGGTCATGTCTGGCGGTGATTCGGTCGCGGGAAAAACCTTCCGCGGAGAAAAAGTAGTCCCTAGATAAAATGGTGCGATGGGGTCGAGTGAGGTATCCAAGTGAAGCTTAGGGGAGGGGGCATCTAATGGGCTGGGGCTGGGGTTGACATATCGGCCTTCTGCGCATGCGCGGTGGCCGAAGGGTATGAAAATAGCCGTTTTGGGAACAACAAGTTTAGTAATGTTTATATAGTTTATTACCCCAATGTTACATCATACCCTGGGTATGTTTAGTATGTTCACAGCAAAAAAAATTGAAATATCAAACACCATGTTTTATTATTTAACACATTGTCACATTAGGTCAAGTGTTTACTGAGCTCAAGTCAGCGAGCAGCATGTAGATATAGAGTGTGTGTGTGTGTACAGCATCATATTCATCAGTGCACGGGTGACGCATTCAACCGATGGGGGTGATCGGTCAGCTTGGTCAGATCTACGTGCACCAGGGACGGAAAGACGATGATGAGTTCAAACAAGTCTTGTTGCAGAACTATTGAACAAGTGTTGAAAAACATTTACCGTATTCCTACACATTCATTGAAGTGGCTTGAGAGCGTATAATTGTATTAAAAATTCAGAGTTTTTTGACTGTTAATTGTATTAAATGCAGAACTATTGAACAAGTGTTGAAAAACATTTACCGTATTCCTACACATTCATTGAAGTGGCTTGAGAGCGTATAATTGTATTAAAAATTCAGAGTTTTTTTACTGTTAATTGTATTAAAATTCAATACTCAGATATAATTGTATTAAAATTCAATACCCTGGTGAACACGTTCATTCTATTTGTGTTAATAAAAATAGTAGAAAATTAAAAAAATGGTTGTTAGTGTTCATTCTTTTTTTTCTTTTTTTTTAAATTTAAAAAAAAAATTCAGCCCCGCCCCCTTTTCACCCGTCCCTCCCCCCCTTTCCCCCTTTCCCCTTTTTTTCAATAATTTCAAAAAAATTGTAAAAAAATAGTAGAAAATTAAAAAAATGGTTGTTAGTGTTCATTCTTTTTTTTCTTTTTTTTTAAATTTTAAAAAAAAAAATTCAGCCCCGCCCCCTTTTCACCGCACCCTCCCCCCCTTTCCCCCTTTCCCCTTTTTTTCAATAATTTCAAAAAAATTGTAAAAAAAATAGTAGAAAATTAAAAAAATGGTTGTTAGTGTTCATTCTTTTTTTTCTTTTTTTTTAAATTTTAAAAAAATTCGTCAAGAAAAAATGTTTTGTAGAATATAGATTCGCGTTCATTTCTATTTCGTCAAGAAAAAATTTTCGTCTCGAAAATTGGCAGATTGAAATGTTCTCTCTCATTTTATGACACGGTATCTATTTTTACAGCTGTCAACTGTTATGGTTTGGTCACAATGTTGCCATTTTCTCCCCTATATTTAGCGTCCACAAAAAGAAGAGTATATTACAGCAATTATGTTCAAGAAAACACCCCGCTAGAAAATTGTCTTCAAATTGTCTGTTGTTGTGGGAGTATAAAAAAATCCTGGTCAACAGGGGCGCGTATATTTCGTGCGACGCTATGTTGCCAATGCATTGAAATTTGAATGGGTTTCAACGCAAGTATAGTACTAAAGTCTAGCTTACCTGATAAAAGAGTTTAGTCCAGATGTATACCTATATTCCATACTCCCGGACGTTTGATGCATATCTGGGGGCTGTTTTTTTCCTAGGTGGGTATAACACACCATGAAGCCTTCATCACGATGCGTTCGTATGCTAAAAAAATATGGGTATCACCACGAATCTCATTTCCATATATATTTTTTCGAAATTCACAGATATTTCCATCGGTAAATCCGGAAACGGCCTCAATTGCCTGTCAGCTCTCTTGTTGTTTCAGCGCACACGGTGAGCAAAAGTTTCAAGAAATTGATTTCAGTTCCCGCATAACGTCTTCTTCAAGTCCATTTTGAAGAGTCGAGCGTATGAATCGAGTGAAAATAACATGCGATTCATTGGCCTGTCCGGTAAAACTGCTGAGCTGTTGGCTTGCGTTCGCCGCACACGCTGAGGATTTGGCCTCGCGGTTCAGCCAATGAACTATAAGAAAAACATATGTGTGTGCATATTAATAAACCACGTTGGCTGTATAGGTCGTAGAAAATGGGCGCCTAAAAAATGAACACATTTCATTACACTGTTGCGAATTGTTGCCAGTGCACGTGTGACTCAGTGCGTTTTCATATCCAGCTCAAATTGACACGGAGAATTTCGTTACCATTACCAGTAAATTGTAAGTTTATTGCGGAAAGAATTTATATTGCATAAATTCCTGCGGGAAATAGGAAGTACACATATAAGAGAATATTGTCTTGACGTAAAAAGTTTGGACATTTCATATTTACGGAGATATGGATTTTTATAACTGAGCCGGTTTTTCGTGTAAACCATCGCAGCGAAAAAGGAAACGGCTGTCATCTTCGTTTTGCTATGTCACAAAAAGTGCCCGAATTACTTATTCCTAAATGATTTCATGACGAATCCAACTAAGGTTAGCAAGTATACATATTTTACGATATTGTGAATAACTGTGAGCACATAAGACGTTCTGGTTGCTGAGATCTGAATTTTTGAAGTTTGGCAATTTTCTGACTTCGAACTTCGAATACCCACCGCCATATTTGTTGGAAGCCGGTTTTTCGTTTGTCATGATGGAAAATCATTAAGTAATCATATTTTGAGATATATTTCTCAAGACAACCTTGTATTCATTGAAAATATAAATCGGCGAGTAGTAGACGAAGGGAAAATTGAGAAGTACTGACCATGCCCCAGAATACTTCATATGCATATCACGGCCTTAAGGCCTATGTAAGATGTAATCTACTTCACAGTTTAGTAGTATAAAAAGCGCAAGTCCTACTGACCTTGCCCCTTCCAAAGAAATAAAATCGGCTCTATTTTACAGGAGTATATACGCAGGTCACGTGGGTTGTCACGTCACTTCCGGGTTTTCACTAAAAACTACCTCCAAACATAGAAGAGTTCCAATTTTTTCCCTTAGACGTCCGTATGTTCATCCTCCAAACCCACAAGAGTTCCAATGTTCAACCGCCGGGGTGTTTTCCACTGGACTGGCCCGCCCCAGCGCCCCGCAGCGCGCGCGCGCGCGCGTCATCCCGCGTCATCCCCGGCAGTGCGCGCGCGCGGACGCGGGTCAAAAGGTCAAAGGGTCACCTCCAGGTCAGACGGTCCAATGTCCAATGAGACAATGTTGCGGCATCGCTATAGTCAGAGCTTGAGCACAAAAAGGGGATTCTAGATGAACCTGGGAAAGATGGGCAGTTCCATTTGGACCAATCAGCGGTCGAGAAAAAGAGCCAATCAGCGGTCGAGAAAAAGAACCAATCAGCGGTCGAACAATCAGCCAATCGAATTGGGGTACTCACGGTGTGCTTTCGCTGACGTCCGCGCCTACATCTGGGTTCTTGTACACCCGGGTAATGTTTTTCTGGACATGGATGGGTTACCTTTGGCTCCATTCTAGGCCACTGATTGGCTAATACGATGTTCAAAGCCACTTTCATGCATTATGCTCATAGAACTTATAGTCATAATCTATACGTGTTGGACGAGTCTCTTCACTCACCGTATACACGTACCTCAATGAAATGCCCGCTCCAAACCTAGACCAAAGACACGTACTTGGTCTGTAGGCTGATTTCATTGGCTCTCTATTTTTACTATAGTGCTCTTGCATTCTAACCTTGATGGGTTACCTAGAACTTATAGTCATCAACATAATCTATACGTGTTGGACGAGTCTTTTCACTCACCGTATACACGTACCTCAATGAAATGCCCGCTCCAAACCTAGACCAAAAACACGTACTTGGTCTGTAGGCTGATTTCATTGGCTCTCTATTTTTTACTATAGTGCTCTTGCATTCTAAACTTGATGGGTTACATTTTGGCCCCATCCTACACCACTGATTTCAGTTTGACTGAATCTCCACATTGGGCATTGATGCATTAGGAATAAAACACACAAGACAGGGTTTTTTGGTGAGATCTCATTTTTTTTTTATTCAGTGAACAACAACAACGTGAGAACAACCACGTGAAAACTCAAGCCCAGAACAAGGGGCTTGTAATTAACTGAAGCCCAGAACAAGGGGCTTGTAATTAACTGAAGCCCAGAACAAGGGGCTTGTAATTACTGAAGCCCAGAACAAGGGGCTTGTACATTGAAGCCCAGAACAAGGGGCTTGTCATTAACTTAAGCCCAGAACGGGGCTTGTACATTGAAATGATGGGCGGCCCAGTCATAGACGAGTACATCGCGGTCCTCGGCCTGGGGGTACTCGTCAAACATCTGTACGATGGTAGATAAGGGTCTTCCCCGGCATCGATGGTACAGGTAAAACAAGCAATATTGTCCGCACACGCCACTGGTCAGGCTTTGCAACGTTTGACTGTTCCAACACCACGTCTCTGTGCCTTGATCCATGAAGTCTGTTAAATCGGGATGGAGGGGTGGCAGACCGTACGGGTCAAAGTATTCGCCCTGCTGTTCTGTCAAGTACACGGCCACCCAGTGTTCACCGGGTCGATCCATCGGGTCCGTGTTGAGAACGTAAGCAGCAGGATACATACGGTCTAATGGAAACACATCTCGGGCGAACACCCCTTGAAAGACCCTACGTGTCTCTGGGTCATTCTCCAGCACGGTGGTTATCTGGTCTGTATCCATTTTAGGTGGAGAAGTCACACAGGACGTTGCGCGCCTTGTCCACTTGAATGATGTTGTCAAACTCGGCGTAGCAGATCACATTGACGGTGGTCGCCAGGGCTCGTGCAAAGTGGATTTCCAACCGTAAGTTGCCTTGCTTGGCCAGGGCCAGCTGATGGTCGTTCTCTAAGGTGGGGGTCAGATCGAAACAGAACAACGTGTATCCGTTCGCGTAGTCCTCCCGACTGATCATATTCCCTTCGTCCTGGTTTATTTGACCGGTGGCTGTAAACAGGCTCTGATAGGCTCGAATGAAATTCCTCCGCCCAAAGTTCGGTGTTAAGGCCGTGGCTGGCACCTGTTGTCCATCCACATGCAGGGCCACAAAATTGATGCCGAAATGTTGAAAGTCAAACGGATTCTCTGGGTAGGCTCCGCTGAAACTGGTATTTTCCACACAGGCCAGGATCAATCGCTTGGGTAGTTCCCCCAGGAACAGGTTTTCTTTGTTGGCGCCCATATTTCCAGCAGGCACAGAGAACACTTTGGTTTGTACACGTCGGATAGGGTACTGGGCTGGTTTTGTTTCCAAGGCTTTCATGTGTCCCAATTGAACGGCTGGATTCGGTTTCACTTTTCGGACATACAGGACTGCGTCTTGGATGACAATCTTATAGTCCGCTGCATGCCCCTCTACGTTAGTGGCCATCAAGGCGAAGGTCGGAGGCGCCCGTATCAGTCGGATTTTGATGGGGATCTTGTTCAAGAGGTACCGGTCTTGCATGAACATGTCTGCATGCAGTCGACCCATCATATCCACCGAGGCACTGTTCGCAGTGAAAGCCTTCCGTTTGTTATATCCCCCATTGTCCGCCGTGTCCATGTGCTCGGGCGTGTCCTTGTAGAATAAAGCGGTTGTCAGCTGAGATTTTTTAGCCTCTCGGCCATACGACAACAGTGTCTCGATGTAGGCTCGATAGGGGTACGTGTTGGTGGAGTCACTGATGAGTTTGTCGCTGAGAAAAATATCCACCTGCTGAAACATCGAGTGCAGCCAGAGATTCGTCGGGCCCACCGTTGCTTGGTCAGCGATTCTGGTGCCAGCTCCATTGACCACCTTGGCTTTCACATACAAGTAGGTATGGGCTAAATCCACATAGGCCGTATCCGCATTACTGATGGTGAACTCGATGGGCCCGGTTTCGTTGATGCTGGAGAGCGGGAGATGCTCCACCCATAATCCTTGTTCGACACTGGTTTGTGTGGGCGGCACGGTCCACAAATCAAATTCACTGTTGGTGGAGGGGCAGGACTCGGCGTGGATTAAGGACATGTTTTAAGAAAAGATATCCTTTGTCTTCTTCGATGTGCGTCGTCGCTGGGTCGGTCGTCGACTGGTGCGTGGTCTCGGTGGGGCAGCTCTTTTATTCCCTACGGTGCGTTGTGCTTTGGCCACCAAGACGCCTCCCGCTTCTTTGGCCCGCCGTTTCAAGGATTCTTTGGGTGCCGTACCCCCCAAGACATCACCGGCCACTTGCAGTCCACTGCGTACCGCTTGTTTGCCGATTGCTTTCACCCCACGCGTCACCAAGGGCAGGAACGTTTTCACAATGCTGCCGAGTATGTTCCCCAGTCCATGTCCTCGTTGCATGCGTGCACCGCTAAATACCGGAAAGCCACCCCCGGCCTGTTGGGCATAATAGTCGGCATAGCTGCGTGCATCGCACTCGTAAGGTACTTTCATTATGCAAAGTGGGGAGCACGTGCTTGTCGAAAATGAAGTGTCAGCACCACTTTTCCTCGTTCGAATGCCACCGGTCGTCCCGTGTCATCTCTTATATCCACCGTGATCGTGTTGATGTCAGTTTGTCGTACGGGCAAGTAGAGCATGTGGGTGAAACTGTGGGTGACTTGACCTCCATACGTCTTTTTAATGGGGACCACCCGTAACAGAGGTGTGTTGATATCGCCCACGTTGTGGTTGTCCACCACGTCCGAGTAGACGTAGAGTCCGTACATACCCGACTTCATATCCATCGGCATCTCGCCATGGTGTTCGGTGGGACCAGCGAACGTCTTTAGATCGAAACCCAGCATTTGCTGTAGGATAGCACTCAGTACGACACTCGCCTTGCCGGAGACGATAAGCTGTGCCTTGTCGTTGTGTGCGTTGTAATCGAAGTCCACGGGATTCTTGAAGGGATAGGCTTTGATGGGTCTTGAAGTATTCGTCACCCCCCGTAGCGCCTTATAATGCATCAGTCTTGACAGCCCACCCATGAACTCTTTGGGGGTATCGTATTGGCCTTCGGGCAGGGTGAGTCGGGTGTTTTTGCCTTCGTAGGTCACCTCGTACCACACTTCATTGGCTCGCACGTTGTACCACGAGTAAGGGTATTGGATATCCACGAGGCCGCATTCCCACCGGCCAGGTAAATGTAACGGTTGCGGTAACTGGGTGACGTACTTGGCCACGGTGTTGTCAGGAAACACATCCAGCGAACTGTTACTGGGTAGGGTCAGGTAAAACATGGCGACTGAGCTGTCCTGCTGCTGCTGTTGGTTTTAATAGGTGTTCCAGGCCTTGGGCGGTTGTGTCCGGCGTCGTGTTCGTCGCGTTGACTTGCTACGTGTCACGGCTCTGGAGATGTGGGGTGTCCTGATCGAGGGTGGTTTTTTAAAGGTCTGAAAAGAAGGTGCCCGTTGTGATGGTGGTGGAGTTTTTGGGGGTGACTCCGGTTCCCAGTCGGCTTCCCAAGAAGGCTGTGGTGAGAGTCGTGGTGCACGACTCGGCGATTGCTGGGTTTGCTGCATAAAGGCCCAGCGGTGGGGCTTCCCCACCAATTCCTGTGGTACATGCATGTCTTTCAAGCCTTGAGCGAAGCCCTCCCATCCTCGAGGATCGGTGTGCGATCTGCGTTGACGCATCAGATCATTCACTAAATCCGTCATGTGGGTGCCGGGGACCACCTGATTCTGTACCAGGAGTTCGCCTTTATCATTCCAAGTCATGTTAGGATTCTGTTTCATCCGTTGTAATACCAGGCCAGCTTGTTTCTTGAACGATGCAGGTACACTCTTCAGCACTTCGTCTTCCACCCACTGTGGGGCTGTGGGGCTACCCCTGGTAATGGCGGCTGTTGGAACGGTGCTGAGGTCAGCGGTCTGTCACGTGGTGGTGGTGGTGGTGGTGGTGGTAGAGAGGGTTTTGTATTGGTCCATGAACGTCATGTACCGTTGAAGCGTCTCATTGTACCGTTGTACTTTCTCACTGTCGCTTAACCCCGGTCTCTGTAAGATCTGTTGCATCTCTCCATCGAGGCTGTTTATGGTCTTCACCGTAGGTGGGACAGGGTAGGGTGATTGGAGGTTTTGCAGGAACCGTGGTTCGACGAGGACCATTTTTTTCGTGTGGGTCATTGTCGGCCGAAGAGTCCACCCAATACTGGACCCAACACGGAAGCGGCCAACGGTGCTAAGATGGCCCCGAGAAAGCCGCCTTTCTGTAACACCTTTTCTTTTGTGTTTGAGGGACCCGCTTGTGGACTAGGGTTCGGAGACCTGTCTTATGCTTGGCCAACTTGGTCTTCTGAGCCGGAGTCAGTGGTACGTTGCCTTTTAGCAGGTTGTACCCGATCTCGCACAGACAGCGTACAAGGTCAGGGTCCGCACCGCGTACAATGGTTCGGACTAACTCGGGTGGGGCCGTCTTCAATACACGGAGCGTGGGAGCGTGCTTCCGTACTCGCGCAGACATCCTGTACAACTAATGCTAGAACCCAAAACTCTGCCCTTTTTATCCACCTCACAGACAAAGTCAACCCTGCTGTGGTATTCATTCTTTTTATTATTCCCCATCATCAAACACACAGACCCCAGCTGGGGGCGCCACTGTGGATGTGTTTACATTATTTTTGCATGTACACGTGGTGGGTCTCTCCGGGAAAGATGCCGGTCCGTAGTCGAAGGTGGTCGGGGGTGGCTTGCTTGAGGTCGAAGAGCATATACCCGTGCTGAGGGGTTGTGGCATCTTTGAAGGCTTCCAACGCAAACGGTGTGCGGCCGGGATACATCTGTCTCGCCAGGTGCAGCAGTTGAGTGGTATCTCTCGGGTTTTTGAAGACCACCAGGTAGTGGGCATTTAAGCTGATATTCCGATGTTCTTTGTTTTTACTGAACAGATTCTGCACAATGTAGATGATGCTGAGCCGTCGATGATGGCTGCCTTTGGTAAAGAGTTGGGTGACCCGTGCATCCGTCTCCGCCATGAGATCATCCAGAACCACCAAGGTGTCGGGTTCCAAATCGGCCAGGTTGGGTAGGCCTTCCACGAACGTGATGTGGGGCATTGCTGCATACGCTTCCTGCCATTCTCCGTAACACCACACGACTCTGGCAATGGGTGGAGTGATCATGCTGTCGGCGTGTTGAAGGAGCTTCCTGACGAAGTGCGTTTTGCCGGAGCCCGTCGGTCCTGCGACGACGCAAGTGAAGGGATGCTGCCACCCAGGGTCCATGGTTCGAGGTGTATCCGTTGTCGTGGTAACCCGCTCTTGTAAATTTCGTACGAGTGAACTGGAGTGGTGGCGGGTACAACGTCGGTCGTCGTTGTCTGTTCACTGTCAGTGTCACTGTCACTGTCTGTTCACTGTGCTGGGGGTGGGTACAACGTGGGTGGTCGGTTCACTGTGAGGGATGAAATCCGGTGGGTGTTCAGACGTAGTGGGCGTACTTGGTGTAGGTGTAGAGCTCGACGTGGCTTGTACGCGGGGTGTGGTGGTGGTGACTGGGCTCGATACGACTGGTGCTCTCTGTAGACCGGTTTCGCTGGTGCCTGGTGTTCTCAGTTGGTTAAGTAACGTGCTGACATAGGCTACGTCGTAAAACACACCTCCGTACAACACACTCAGCAGGGTTAGCAATAGCACCCCAAAGACCACTTGCGCTTTGCGCGTTTTGCGAGACGCTGTCTTCAGAGGCAGCTGCTGTTGGTCCATAGCACTGTGGTCGGATGTGGAATGAAGGAGGACGGCAGTGGTGTCTGGTTTTATAGTCGTTTCACCTGGTTGGCCGCGACCCAGGAATTGAAGGAACTGGGCCAACCTTGCCATTTCACGAAATGAAACAGTTTGCCACGTCGACGTTCCGTTTTCAAAATCTGCTCCACCGTGTAGTAGTCTTGCTGTGTTTTTACAACAGGCTGTAATTCCGTCTCGTAAAACGTCCCCAGCAACGTTTCCCCTTGGAGATCTTCCAGTTCATAGACTCGCCGCTGTCGGGGTAGGCGCCGTTTAATCAGGAAGTGCTCATCGCTCCAGTTGGGCAAGTAACTTTTCTCGAACTTGCCCTTGACTTTACTGATCCGTACAGGGTCCCCGACCTTGTACACCGCCTTCGTCGTTCGCTGCGATGGCCTGGGGTACAAGACACGCCGGACTTGGGCTTCATTGCGTTGGGTCACGGTAATGGGGGCTCTCTCTATACTTCGATGATAGGCTCGATTGTAACCCCTCACCAGTTTCGGGAGAACATCGATGTACCGCCTTGTATTCTTATAGGTGAAATATTTATACATGCGGCCTTTGAATGTCCTGTTGAACCTCTCCACCACGGAAGCCTTGGTCTCGTTGTACGTATGGAAGAAAAACACCTTCTGTTTCTTGAGAAAGGCTTGGAACGGTCTGTTGAGGAATTCCGTGCCTTCGTCGGTTTGCAAATACAAAGGTTTGCGCCCGGTCTTGAAGATGTGTTTGAACGCCGCTATGAGATTTGCCCCCGTTTTCGTCCGGATGGGTACCACCCACGCATGCTTGGATAGGATATCGATGCACGTCAAGATATACCGATTCTCATCGTTGTGTTTGGCAAAGGCGCTCATATCGACCAAATCCGCTTGCCACTGGGCATCTATTCCTCCCACGATGACCCGGTTCCGTAGAAAATGGCGACGGACAGATCGATGTAAGGTATAGGTGTCTTGTCTTCTTAACCAATCTCGGACTTGGGCACGTTGTACCCCTGGGGTTTGGCCGCTCGATAGAGAGCCGACAATGCACTATAGGCCGCCGGACTGTCGGGACTGTAGTATAAGTTATCCAACACCTTCTCCCAGCGCTTCATGGTGACAAAATGATGATGGACCCTGGCTCTATCGTTTATTTATAACGGGTATATCTTGGGCCGGAGTTTCTTTCTGATTTTCTTCGTGGACTTCCACAGTGGCCATGGTAAATGACCAGTCCAACTCGTCTGATGACCGCTTGATAAGCACTTCATCCACATCCACCACGGCATCTTCCAATGCAGACCATAGATCAGGGTGAAGGGTAAAATGCACTGTACCTCCATCTAGCCGAGCCAATTGAGCAAAGAAAGGGCCGCGTCGGATGTACACATCGTGACACAAGTGGATGAGGTCGCCGTCCAGTTCACCAGACAACACCCGTTTGAATTTGGTCCAGCCCTCCCGGGACAGACGAATGTGAGCCGGGCACGGTTGTGTAGGGTCCGCATCACAGACGTCTCCCACCTCCTCCATGATATCGACCTTATCCGCATACACGTGCAGGAAAACCTCGGGGGTCAAGCTGAAATACGCCAGTACTATATGCTCCGTCATGGTCAGTACGTGAATGGTACCAGATTTCACTGTCTCTCGTATTTATAGGGAGAACCCCGTGAGATCAAAGGATCAGGTGGTCATGTCATTGGGCTGACTGAGTCTAGCCGGGTAATCAATGGCATCGTCGTCGGGTTCATGTAGTTGTTCATGGGGTTCAGCCAGCGCGTCCTCAATAGCACGAGCCCACCCCAACTGGTGTGATGATCGCTCGTCCGGTGTAAACAGCTGGTCCACAATAGGCACCACTTTCTCCAAGGCTGACCACAGATCGGGGTCTAGGGTGAAGCCTCGCGTAGCATCTTGGTAGCGGCCCAGGCGTAGGAAGAGGGAGGTACGGTATACGTAGATGGCATTGTCTATGTGGATGAGGTTTCCGTCGAGCTCGCCGCTCAACACCCGTTTAAATTTGGTCCAGCCGTCACGAGGTAGTGTGACCGTATTCGATACGGTCTCAGCGGGCGCCCAGCAAATAGCTCCACGGTCTTCCACCAGGGTGACTTTATCTTCATAGACGTGTAACCCCACCCGGGGTGTAAGGGGCAGGATGGCTCGTAGGACGGGTGACATGCTTGGTCCAAATGTCGAACGGTGAATGACACACACTCTGTCTGACCCTCGTATTTATAGTGTCAATACCACAGCGCCAGGGTCAATAGGGCACAGACTAGTATGAGGCCAACCAGCCGGCGCTGGTTCCGGCGTGAGCGCTCCTGGTCCATAGCGCGAGCATCAAGGATGGCTGTCATAGTCCAGTAGTGGTGAGTGATGGCACGCCTCTCCATCGAGTGCACTCTGTGGAGGACCGCTTCTGTGAACTCGTTCAGGATCTGGCGTCGTCCCTCGTTGTCGTCGCCATCTGCAAACATGGACCGGACCACTGCTCGGTAACCCGTGAATGAATTCACCACGGTGGCATACTGTAAAATGCGAGTCGCATGGGGCTGGATCTCCGCCATGGCTCTGTAGAAATGAAGGTGTGGGATCCAGAGGGACATGTTTTATAGACCAGATGTAGCTCTACGGGTGTAGTCCGTGATACGTACTATTCTGATGGGTTAGTCCAAAAAAAGGGAGCAACAACAACAACAACAACAACAACACAGATTACAGATCAATCCTTTTATTATGCGTGAACAACATAGAAATGCATGTACTGACCTGTCTGTGGGAGGTTTCCCACAATGGCGTTCACCTTCGCGTCTTTTCGTGTACGTCCGTGTCTTTTCGTTACAGTCCGTGTATCTTCGGTAAAGTCCGTGTCTTTTCGGTAAAGTCCGTGTCTTTTCGGATCGGTGACGTCCGGGTCTATCGTCCGGGCACTTCGCGTCTGCGCCTGCATTGGGTATGTATAAGGGTCTTCATACGCGCGCGCAATGCGGCTCAGTGGTACACCAGTACACCAGTCTCGATCCTCGACTTGGGGTAGAGTGTGCTAAAAATAGATTACCAGCTAGCGTGCTATAAAAGGGAAGCGGCCTTGCCATTTCATCAGACACTCTATCAACCACCAAGATGTTCACTTGCACAACTTGCCAGAAGCAGTTTACTCGTCTAGATAATTTACGACGCCACGAGGCCTCCACCCACAACGATGGACTGTATACTTGTATAACCTGCGCACGGTCATTTAATCGGGAAGATGCTTTACTGCGCCACGAACGTTCAATTCATGGGCCATCCAAGCGTCCATGCGAGGATTGTGATCAACTCTTCAAACGACGCAGTCAGTTGCTGCGACACCAACGGTTGATTCATGCCCATGAGCATGAACGACAACTTCCTACTGAAGAGGAGCCACGGAAGGTGAGATCCAGTGAAGATAAGCCCGGGGAGACGAACGCCACTGGTGATGCGATGAAGGAGAGCCCACCTATACCCACAGTTGAGAAGAGCCTGAATATCCAGCCGGACCCCAGTGTTACGGTTTCGAGTGCTGACAACATCGAACATTTTCTGGTGGAGTCCATAAATGTTCCTAGCGATCTCTTACAGGACAACCATCCAATCAGTGACATCGATCGGCGCCATTGGTCCATGACACGGTACTGTTTCCACCCTCAAGATATCTACAATTTTCCACTGACCAACCGCACCTGTCTACGCAGCTACGTGGAAGCCATCTTCAACGATCAAACTACGGCCTTTACATTGAATGTCGCTTTCGGGTACATCTTACGTCACAAAAAGACGGACCAGTTACAGTATTATTATCCCAGTGCCAACAACCATGTGTTTGACCAGCCGGTCACCATCATTAACCGGGGGTCACTAGAGACGATGCTGGAGATACTGGACACCGTGGAACCTTTGAGATGGGCGCATCGTCAACGCCCCAACATTCAATGGGTGGTAGAGAGGGTAACCAATGTCACGTTTTTCCTGACCAAGCTGACCGATCACCCCCATCGGTTGAATGCGTCACCCGTGCACTGATGAATATGATGCTGTACACACACACACACTCTATGTCTACATGCTGCTCGCTGACTTGAGCTCAGTAAACACTTGACCTAATGTGACAATGTGTTAAATAATAAAACATGGTGTTTGATATTTCAATTTGTTTTGCTGTGAACATACTAAACATACCCAGGGCGGCTCCCCCCCAGCCTGGGTATGATGCAACATTGGGGTAATAAACTATATAAACATTACTAAACTTGTTGTTCCCAAAACGGCTATTTTCATACCCTTCGGCCACCGCGCATGCGCAGAAGGCCGATATGTCAACCCCACCCCCAGCCCATTAGATGCCCCCTCCCCTAAGCTTCACTTGGATACCTCACTCGACCCCTAGAACCATTTTATCTAGGGACTACTTTTTCTCCGCGGAAGGTTTTTCCCGCGACCGAATCACCGCCAGACATGACCGCGGATGAATACATCTTTCACATCTTGCACTCACTCACACCGGCCGCCATCTTAAACCCACCACCCATCCACCACACTTGCACTCACTCACCAGTCCTTGTCTTTTGTAAAAAGATGGTGAGCTAAAAAAAGTGTACCTAAATTAACCGAGGAGAGCTAATACGAGAGCTGAAAATCGCTCTCCCAAATTTCGGGAGGGGAGTGATTTTGTTTTAATTGTTTAACCTACCATATTATATTTTTGATTAAATTATTTTATTTTTCAATTTATTTTCAAACGAAAAATTAATGAAAATAAATTATTCTATTTCAATTTAAACAAGTCAATATCAAAAGTGATGAAGATTTCAACAGTGACCAGTGGGTAGTACGGCCGTACGTACCAGAAGATTGAGCAAGCTCACTCTGCATATAATACTCGTCGGAACCAACCATGCGCGAAGAGCAGTGTTCGTGGAGGTTCTCGAAAATAATCGGCCGATAGTATAAAGTGAACGAGAAGAATGTTTGGCGAATGATCAGACGAGTCCCAGTTCAATATTGCCCAAGAGTATTGACATCCTACTGACTACAGGCTCTGTGTGCTGATAATGATGTGTAAATCATCTACCTTTCTTAGAAAACTTCGTCAACTGCTTCAATTTGTTCACGGAAGATTTGCTGCAGTTACCGCCATTGTTGTGAGCTCTCCGCGCACGTGGCAAATATTGCACGATCCCATGCTAGGAATAGCCTGTGCAAGAGACTACCGATTGTCAAACAAGCGAAGAAATTATGGCCGCGCTGGAATTGACGGCGATCGTTTGCTGATTAAAATTTATTAAAGGCATTTCAGTTTATTCTCAGTGATTTTCAGTGTGGAAGAGTTCGCAAAATTAACACCAACTGTCCGTACATTTAATAATAAGGCCGTTAGCAGACACAGCCTACTTATTTCTATATTTAATCTGCTGAATCTAGGTGCGCGAAAAACAGTGTACCTTGGATATGATTTAGGTGAGCGATGGTGCGCGAGAGCGATCGCTCACCTCCAAACGCAAGGACTGCACTCACACCGGCCGCCATCTTAAACCCACCACCCATCCACCACAGCCGCCATCTTAAACCCACCACCCATCCACCACACTTGCACTCACTCACACCGGCCGCCATCTTAAACCCACCACCCATCCACCACACTTGCACTCACTCACACCGGCCGCCATCTTAAACCCACCACCCATCCACCACAGCCGCCATCTTAAACCCACCACCCATCCACCACACTTGCACTCACTCACACCGGCCGCCATCTTAAACCCACCACCCATCCACCACAGCCGCCATCTTAAACCCACCACCCATGCACCACAGCCGCCATCTTAAACCCACCACCCATCCACCACATCCACACCCCATGTGACACAATACGCGCTTCTGAGTGGCTACCTCCACGTGACCTCCACAAAACATGCTAATTTTTGAGGTCAATAGGACTCAGTTTGCGCTTTGTATACTACTAAGCGTCTAGCTCGTCATACACTATTCAGCTGTCGTCCATTAAAGGTCCATTTTGGAACATCATGATGTCTTGTCGGAAAACTGTTGACCGCTTCTCTCTTGCAGGAAACTAGCTTTGTTTATGTGTACTATGATTGTCTTTTTGAATTTGGTGCTTATACTGTTATATGGAATATGGAATAGGTCTTTGGATTATAGACGCGGATATTCTTTAATGGACGACGGCTGAATTATGAATGACGGACTAGACGCTTGTAATTAAAGAATTTTCGCGTCCATAATCCAATCGCCTAATTCATATAATAACATTGGCGCTAAATTTAAAGGATAAATCATAATATACGTAAAACTAGGCTGATTTCCTGCAAGACAGAAGCGGTCAACAGTTTTCAATGATGCCAGCAAGACATCACGATGTTCCAAAAATATCAATCGTATCGATGATCAGTGTTCTTAATCCACATGATATACGTTGTAAAGTCGTTATCTAGAGTATGATTTATCTCAGTCATGCTTTGAT
The DNA here is from genome assembly GCA_036873755.1 of Hanleya hanleyi. Taxonomy (NCBI): domain Eukaryota; kingdom Metazoa; phylum Mollusca; class Polyplacophora; order Lepidopleurida; family Hanleyidae; genus Hanleya; species Hanleya hanleyi. Next base: position 30,939 of record JAVTVY010032322.1, read on the forward strand.
TGTGCCTGTTCATATGAAAATTATGAGGATATTGAAATACATAGGTTCATAGGCCCCTAGCCCCGGGTTAATCGGAATTAGACACAAGTTACGAAACGTGCCGTCATAGATCTTGCACGCTACGCTCGTATTTTGCTATCAGCATGCGATATGTATCGTCAAATTTGAGAAAATCCGAGTGGAGACACTTGATGAAATAGCCCTTTTTTTTACAAGTTCATTAAAGACATTGAACGAAACAGCATACATATGAAATGGGTCAAAGCAGATAAATCTCGATTTGAGATCGATATATTTCAATACCTACAGAACTCCAGAAGCGAGAACTCTGTTCTGACACATTTGATGAAAAATAGTAATAATTCTGTACAGAACTTGGACCTTAAGGATCTTGGAAACTACAAACGACATAAGAAGAAACAGTGCTGTTAAACAGCGCTACAGGATAAACATCACTAGAAGGGATAATTCTGCCCTGACACCATCAACAAACGGTAATAATAGTGTGCACATATGTGCGAACACGCGAGATCAAAATGTTCTAGATTATATATCATTAATATTAATTGTATTGGTGATTAGGCTTGACACTTGTTGAGAGTTATGCTTGGGGTATACAGAAGATATACTCCCCAAAATATCCGAAACAACTGCTTTGAGGTAAATGAATACATATAGTGATGTCCTATACCCAGGCTGTTGTAGGGTCAGAACATATCTGGAGACTGGGTATGTTTGTGGGCATTTTCCTGTGTGATATTAAACCCTACAAGTAGGTTTCGCAGAACATTCTGTTGATGTGACAATTTTAATGTTAATTTTAGATGACCCCTTAAATAGTTTTGAAATTTTCAAGAGATGGAAAATCATTGACCTGTAAAGAGTAATTTATAGAACACTGTATCCACAAATCTTATTAAAAGTGGTAGATTACCAAGAACATACTGTGGGAAAACATGTAAATTGCAATAGTAATTATGAGATGACTCCCCACCCCCACCCACAACGATAATCAAGATAACCTTTGATATTGCTTTAAAATTAACAAGAGATAACAGAAATCATTGAAATATACATATAAGGTCATAAAACATTTTTATCAAGTATTGCTGAAGTCAGATGTTTGACAATCTTAGATAAACGCTTAGTAGACATTGAAAATGTATAATTTTGACAGATACTTCCTGTTCACATATTCTATTCTCTATGGTAGTGAGAACCCTAATATAGCCTGTACTTCTTCAGGCAATGATACACAGTACCTGTGGCAATAATTATGACACAATTATGTGAATTTCATTACATTGATTAACTTAGTAAGGAAACCATAATTGTGTTTTGAGAAAATATTTTATTGGGAATTTGGAGAGGACCCCCGAGTGATGTCATGATTCAAGATAGCTTAACAAAACTGTTATCAATCGATTCCCTGTTTAATGGATAGAAAATTGGTACCTCAATACTGTACATTGGTGTAAAATGTATAAAGTTATTAACACTTAAGCAAACCCACCCCCGTTCTTTTTGTGACGATAAGACTCGATATTGGTTAGTTTGAATGAATTATTTACCTTACGGCAATATATTTCAAGACCACATCCGTTCTAACAAAAAAGTACATTAAATAAGCTTTCAAATGACATAGGATGTGGCCGTGTGTACGGGGGGTGCATTTTACTCCTAAAATAAGGGTTTTTTGCAAATCGCCGCTCGTCTAATTGTACATGTACACGCTTAGAGTAGGCCATACAGTGCCGTAAGAGAATAATTAGAAAGCATTATATTTCACCAAGGAATTGGGGCGATATGCAAGAGGTGGGAAAATTGACGTCTGGTGACTAAAAGGCAACCATATGACTCTACAGGAAAGCATCCCTGGGCACCTCACATTCAGATCCGAGAATACGGTGGATTATCGGACGTAGGCTGAGTATCTCAGCCGCGCTTTGATTGCAGCTGTTCATGCGGAGACTATGAAGTATCCACACGGCCCCTAGTACCGGCTTAAGCGGAATTAGATACGCTAGCTCTGGAACTGTGATGATAGACTAGGTCAAACAACTTATCTGGTGTTAATGGATGAGCATAGTGGACATCTGATGGAGAAAACGCCTCAACATGGGGTAAACCTGGTAAAAGCAAGAATACACTGAAAAAAATAACCTGCAATGCCCGAAGTCGTACGGCCTAAATTTCCCACCAAAACAATGAGCCTACATATATTTGTCGAGTGACATGTACAGAGGGCGGACCTCGGGAACTAACAGTCCTCCAGCAGAATCCTACCATACACAGGTAATACATTGGGGCGATATGCAAGAGGTAGGAAAAATTGACGATGTCTGATGACTAAAAAGCAACCATATGACTCTACTGGAAAGCATCCCTCGGCAACTCACATTCAGATCCGAGAATACGGTGGATTCTCGGGCGTTGCCTGAGTATCTCAGTCGCGCTTTGATTGCATCTGTACTTGTGGATACTATGAAGTATCCACACGGCCCCTAGCACCGACTTAAGCGGAATTATATACGCTAGCTCTGGAGCTGTGATGATAGGCCAGGTCAAGCAACTCATCTGGTGCTAATGGATCAGCATAGTGGACGTCTGATGGAGAAAATGCCTCAACATGGGGTAAACCTGGTAAATGCAAGAATAACCAGAAAAACATAACCTGCAATGCCCGACGTCGCACGGCTTAAATTTACCACCATAACAATGAACCTACATATATTTGTCGAGTGACATGTACAGAGGGCGGGCGTCGGGGACTAACATTCCAACAGCAGAATCCTACCAAATACACGTAATAAATTGGAGCGATATGCAAGAGGTGGGAAAAATTGACGACGTCTGGTGACTAAAAAAGCAACCATATGACTCTACAGGAAAGCATCCGTCGGCACCTCACATTCAGATCCGAGAATACGGTGGATTCTCGGACGTAGCCTGAGAATCTCAGCCGCGCTTTGATTGTAGCTGTTCATGTGGAGACTATGAAGTATCCACACGGCTCCTAGCACCGGCTTAAGCAGAATTAGATACGCTATCTCAGGAGCTGTGATGATAGACCAGGTCAAACAACTCATCTGGTGTTAATGGATGAGTATAGTGGACATCTGATGGAGAAAACGCCTCAACATGGGGTAAACCGGGTAAATGCAAGAATACTCAGAGAAACATAACCTGCAATGCCCGACGTCGTACGGCTTAAATTTCCCACCAAAACAATGAACCTACATATATTTGTCGCGTGACATGTACAGAGGGCGGACCTCGGGAACTAACAGTCCACCAGCAGAATCCTACCATATACAGGTAATAAATTGGAGAGATATGCAACAGGTTCGAAAAGTTGACGACGTCTGGTGACTAAAAAGCAACCATATGACTCTACAGGAAAGCATCCCTCGGCACCTCACATTCAAATCCGAGAATACGGTGGATTCTCGGACGTAGCCTGAGTATCTCAGCCGCGCCTTGATTGCAGCTGTTCATGTGGAGAATATGACGCATCCACACGGTCTCTAGCACCGGCTTAAGCGGAATTAGATAAGCTAGCTCTGGAGCTGTGATGATAGACCAGGTCGAACAACTCATCTGGTGTTAATGGATGAGCATAGTGGACGTCTGATGGAGAAAACGCCTCAATATGGTCTCAATAATTTTCTAGTTTGCACAGACAAATCATAACTGTCAGTGAGATCGCTGGAGATAAAATGATCAAGATATTTGGCGTTGTCAACGTATTTGAGCTGTGAGCCAGACAGTTTAACAAAGTGTCCTCTCAGATCATTGAACTTTATTGGACGAAAACACATGCATAATCATTTCTTAATGATGAAGACAATATTATTGTCAGTCGCAAAAATATCACATATATCAAGTGGATTCTAAAGGCCCTTGGCAGAGGGACTAGTAAGGCATAAGTCGTCAGCGTATAATAGATGGTTAAGGAAGACTCCGGTCAACTAGATAGGTGTGACTGTGTTCTCTCCGGACAAAATCCGTCTACAAAAGATCTATTATCAGCCATCCGTGTTCAATCTTTTGAGGATATAACTATCTTGATCATTGAATTTATTATTTCAAAGTATTTGTGACTAATGAGCTCGAGGAAGCGCCCTATGGACGAAATGAATAAGGACTCTGAGAAGACAAAGGATTTGGACCCCTCCAACATGTTTGGCTCGGACTCTGAAAATTGTGAAATTTCTGAGTCCCAGATGAGATCATTACAAGAAACCTACAAAGTGACGGATATTTCTGATCTCAGTAAGTGTTTCGCGAAATTACACGCTAGTTTTGGGATAGAACTGGAACATATCAAAAATAACGTGTCGTCATTGAGAAAGAGAGTCAATGTCGTAGAGGATTCGTTAGAGTCTACTACTCATGATATAGCGGAAATTCAAGAAGAAGACCTGCCTAAAATTAGAAGGGAATTGGAAGAAGAAAGAAACAAAAGAATCAAATTGGATTTGTGGGGCCGCAAATGGAACTTAGTTATAAAAGGTATCAAAGGAGACGTAACTGAACCAGTCATACAGACGGATAAATATGTCAGAGATTCGTTTGTAGAGAAACTGAAAATTCCTCGAGAAAAGGCCGACTCTATTCTATTTCAAGCTGTCCACAGACTCCCCGGGGGTCCATTGGGGACCAAAAACATCTTCATTCGTTTCCTCCAGTTGAGTGACCGGGACCTGATTCTCGACGCTGCTAGGAAATTACCTAGAGGTACTGGTTATAGTGCTACTTCCAACCTTCCACCTGTACTTGCACAAAAGCGCTACGAGTTGGTTCAGCACCTCCAACAGCTTCCTGCAGAAGAACAATCTAAAAAGAAACTGGTGTATCTTCAGGAGCCTCCGTTTATTATCATCAAGCTGAAATAGACGTATTCAAGGTAACTGTAATGAACATTTCTCTGAAACTAACATCATGAAAATGTCTACAACTGCATAAAATAGAGAAATAACTGTTTCTGTCCTACATGTAACAATCTACCTGAAAGCAGATATTTTTTTGCTGAACTATTACCTGATTACTGGAATGTATCTAATCATATCTACAACCAGGCAGTATGATGAGACCAGCCTGAACCGAGTATGATGTTTAATATATATTACTGTTATCGCTACGCGCTACGCTACGAGTTCAGCACCTCTAACAGCTTCCTGCAAAAGAACAATCGAAAAAGAAACTGGTGTATCCTCATGAGCCTCTGTTTATTATCATCAAGCTGAAATTGACCAATCTATATATAAAGGTACCTATAATGGACATTTCTCTGAAACTAACATCATGAAAATGTCTACAACTGCATACATGTAACAATCCTGAAAAGCATATATTTCCTTGCTGAACTATTACTGGAATGCATCTAATCATATCTACCACCAGTATGATGATACCAGTCTGAACTGAGTATGATGTTTAATATTGTTATCGCTATATGAAATTTTTGAGCCTGTAATTGTTTACTGATATCGCTATTGCTATTACACAACATGGCAATTTTGATCACATATGCCACAATGAAGATCCTCGTCATATTTACATAGGTCAGCTCAAGATTATCAATGCCGTATCAATCCTGGCATGACAGGTCCTACATTCTAACTTTCAAATCGAAATACCAATCAGAATATTAACCCTAATTTCATATTTACTTTGTTGATATAATAATTGCACGCCACTTGACTCCCCATAATGTTTATTTATAAAATTGTCTTATCAGTCAATTATCAACCCGGCAGTCGGTTCATTAACGATTATTACTATTATGGTTGATATTGTCTCGAAAACTCATGTTTAATGTAATTAGTACTGGTAACAACGTTGATATGTCAGTGAGTCATTCATGATATCAAATCGAATATCGACATATCACCCAAGTTAGTTTTGATGACATGTCATGTACTTGTGTAATATAGTAATAATGAATAATTTAATATTTCTACTGTTAGCATGTGACAATGTTCAAATATTACCGACTAGTTTTCACTGTTAAAATGGCTAACTATTCAGATGGATATACTGTTTACTGTTGAACAATAATAGAACACAAAGACTTCACACCTATGTTACTTTCCCCTAGCCTGGAGACTCTAAATTTTTTGTCTGTAACACATATGTTTTACTCTATTTATTTTTCAAGTTCCACGAATGGACCTTCTCAGCAGTTTAGTATACACTTAGTAAAATCTATGGAAAGGCGTTTTGTCAATCTTTTTACAATGTTCAATGAGTAATTTGCCAATGGGAGGGGGTGTTCCATCAAATCCACTTTCTGAATTACCTTTTCATAACGAAGACGAGATAGAACTATATACTTCATCAGATACAGATGCCACATCATCCTATCTTGAAGGGTTTGAGAATATGTGCTTTAATCCGCTTGAATTGAACAGTGCCGCCACAAATACATATGTTACTGATGATAACCATTTTGAAGTGCAACATTGGAATGATATCAGTAATCAAGATCCTAAATATTATATTGAAGAAACATTTTCTTCTTACCTAAAGGATAATGCAATACGTGAGAGTTCGTCGCTTTCGGTAATTCATTTTAATGCCAGAAGTCTGCGTAAACATTTTACTGAAATTTTATGCATATGCAGCAATTTACAATTCAACTTTTCTGTTATCGGCATCTCCGAAAGCTGGTTAGATCCATCAACTGAAAACTTATATGATATTCCAGGGTATCAACCCTACGTTTCATCTAGGTGTATCAAAAAGGGTGGGGGTTTAGTATTATATATAAAAGATAATATCAGCCGATGTGTCATCCGCGAGGACTTGTCCCATCAACAAAAGGATGGCGAGTATGAATCTCTTTTCGCTGATATACAGCTGGATAGCGAAACTTACACTGTGGGCATTATTTATCGACCACCTGGAAAAAATCTTGAAAATTTCAACAACAGTTTACAGTCTATGATGGCCGCTCTAAAACCTGACAAGAACAAATGCATAATCATGGGCGATTTTAACATTGACTTATTTAAAACTGATCGCCATGGTCCAACAAAGGATTTTTTAGAGATTATGAAAACACACTATTTTTACCCTAAAATAACTAAACCCACACGTGTAAAATCTCATACGGCGACATTGATTGATAATATTTTCTTAAATTATCATGAACATTCACTGATGTCTGGTATTCTTCTGTCTGACGTGACTGACCATTTCCCGGTATTTCATATAAATAAAGCATCAATATCTGCTCCACAGCCACAACACACTTTCTCTCACCGAAAAATCACCCTGGAACAAAAACAATTGTTTCATGAAAAAATCAAACATACTACATGGGATTGCGTTAATAAAGAAAATACTGATGTTGACCACGCGTTTGATAAGTTCAGTAAAGAGTTCAGTTTTGTGTATAACGAATGCTTTCCGTTGGTAACCTCTGTGTCTCCAAAAACAAGAATCCGCAAACCGTGGATAACTTTCGGACTCTTAAACTCCATCCGTGAAAAAAATAGACTTTTTAGACAACATGTACGAAGAACTGATCCCGCAATAACGAAAGAATATAAATTGTACAGGAATAAGTTAAATCACACCCTAAAACTAGCCAAGAAGAACTATTTTGAAGAAAAATTTAATGAATCTAACAACGATATCAAAGGCACATGGAAAATATTAAATGATCTCCTGAATCGAAAGAAATCTTCTGCCCTCCCAGCTGTATTTAAAATAAACAACATTGACAAATCTGATCCAATAGAAATTGCTAATGGATTTAATGATCACTTCTGCTCTGTAGCCTCCAAACTTGAAGCAAAAATTCCTTCCTCTTTGAATGACTATAAGGAATTTCTAAATGATCCATGTCGAGATCAATTCCAGTTAGACCCGTGCACCCCATCTGAGATCAAAGAGGTTGTGAATGGTCTAAAGAATAGTGCACCCGGACTTGATGGATTACGTTTATCGTTAATTAAACCGGTATTAGATTTCATCTTAGAACCTTTGTGTCATATTACAAATTTATCTTTCGGTCTGGGTGTAGTTCCGAAAGCATTTAAGATTGCAAAAGTAACCCCTCTCTTCAAAAACGGTGAAACTAATATATGCGAAAATTATCGACCTATATCGGTACTGCCTTGTCTGAGCAAGATAATTGAAAAGCTTGTAGTTAACAGAATGGTCGCCTTCTTCGAAACGTACAATATAATTTGCGCCAACCAGTATGGATTCCGAGCTAATCATTCCACATTCTTAGCGGTTATGTCGCTGCATGATAAATTAGTTGCTGCCAGAGAGGCTAAGAAATATTCTATCACAACTTTCCTAGACTTATCAAAAGCATTTGATACAGTCAACCACAGCATCCTTCTATACAAGTTAGATCATTATGGGTTTAGGGGAACATCTAACAAATGGTTTCATAGTTACTTATCGTCTCGAACCCAGTGTACTCAATATAATCATACAATATCATCGTTTCAAAAGGTGCCATGTGGAGTACCACAAGGATCTATTTTAGGTCCGGTTCTTTTCCTTATTTATATCAATGACATCATTGCTGCAAGTCGTGTCGTGGAAATTCTACTTTTCGCTGATGACACATCTGTCACCTTGTCAAATGACGACCCTGAGCTTTTGATGGAAACTATGTCGAGAGAGCTCATCAATTTATATAATTGGTTCGCATGTAACAAACTCTCTCTTAATGTTAAAAAGACTAAGTTCATGTTCATAAAACCCTCTAAACGGTGCAAGCTTCGAAACCAGCCCAAATTATCCATATCCGGTATAGACATAGAACAGGTTGAAAAGTTCAAATTCCTCGGGGTATATTTCAACGACAGACTCAATTGGGTATCGCATATAGAAGACTTATCTAAAAAGATAAGTAGAAATATCGGTATCATTCACCATATAAGAGATTGCCTCAACAAAAAGACACTGTATATACTTTATTATTCTTTGATTTTCCCGTACTTATCATATTGTAATATTGTGTGGGGCAATACATATTCCAGTCATCTTAATCATTTACAGACCTTGCAAAAAAAGGCCATACGATTAATTACTTGTTCAGCAAAATATGACCATACAGCCCCACTATTTGTTCAATTGAAAATATTATCTGTTAAACAATTAAATGAGTATTTAGTTCTTATATTCGTTAATAAATATTTTAACCGTCACGATTTGATGCCTAAAGAATTTCAGTCTTACTTCACAAAACTATCTCTGGTTCATAGTTACCCAACTAGACAGTGCAGTTTAAATCTTTATCGACATATTTATCTTTCGGACTTATCCTTATATAGCACCAGAATCAAAGGCCCGAAAATATGGAACAAGTTACCCCCTCACTTGAAATCTTGTACTTCGATCTCACTATTTAAATCTTGTATCAAAACCCACATTCTGGAAACTCACGCCATTTTCTTCTGAGTATACAGTTTCTAAATGTTCGACTTGGAAAATTCGTGGAATTTGAAACTATATCTTGTTAGGTTATTTTTTTGTTATTTCTTGTTGTTGTAGTTTATATAAAAAAAGCTAGGTATTTAATTTTCACCGGTATTACATCAAACCTCTATCTTTATTATTTCTTGGGATAGAACAAGCCCCCTGGGGTTTTAATCCCGCCTATGTATTATATTTTTATTGTATATATTCGAATGCTTGGGTGAAATAAAAATGAAATGAAATGAAATGAAATGAAATGTTACATTACATCCTAAATTGGACCGAGGTATTTTGATGTCGAGTTCATGAATGTAAACATTAAAGAACAGAGGAGACAGAATTCCTCCTTGGTGAACTCCATTTCCAACAGAGAACCCTCCGAGAAGGCATACCCACATCCTGGTGGCCATGATAGGCGCAAAAGGACGCCATTGCCCACGTGACGTCAGGACAAGGTTAGGCACTGAGTAATACTTTAACATTGGTTCTACTGCAAAACCCGGAAAATAATTAGCATTGTGGCTTTCAAAATGCAAAATATCCAAACAATTTTGAAGATGTTGTTTTCTCGGAGTTAAAGAGGCATTTGCAAACACAAATCATCGCATGCAAATGTCCGTGCATAAAATAATACAGCCTTCAAATCTTAAGCAATGGTTCGCTGCCTAACCTCGGCGTGATGTCACATGGATCATGACGTCGTGTCTCGCCTTTTGTCGTTAGAGACTTCCATCTCGGGACTGTTCTATTAATATTTATGAAATATAATCTCCAATATTATTATCTCACTTATTCTGTTTCGCACATAGTGTTAGGGCAGAATTATCGCTCCTAGAGATATTTATGCAGTAGGTATTGAAACATACCAATCTCAGAGATTTATCTGCTTAGACACATTTCATTGTACGCTGTTTACCAGTGCTATTTCTTATAATATCTTCTGTGGTTTTCAAGGTACATAAGGCCGAAGTTCTGTACAGCATTATTACTGTTTTACTATCAGAGGTGTCGAGACAAAATTTTCGCTCATGATCTTTGTAGGTATTGAAAAATACTAGTCTCCATTCGATTTTATCGGATTTACACATTTCATGTGTATTCTTAAAGAGCGCTGTTTCTTATAGTGGAGCCAATTCATCATTATTGTTGTCTCTCTTCTGTACTTGAGGTCCGTCGTTAACCCTATCTGGCCTGGGCTTTTTGGGACCTATCCAGGCCTGGGGGGGGGGGCGAAATAGCCCCCCTAATTATTTTTCTTATCCCTTAAGCTAGGGGGGCAGAACTTACCACATTATACCCTTGGGTGAAGCTCTACCAGAAAATGTAAAAAAAATCCAAGATGGCCGCTTGGATGACATCACAGTGACGTCATTTTTTGGTCGGATTTTCCGAATTTTTTATTTATGCCATTTCTCCGCAAAAACTGCATGATAAATTAGTAAATATTAATGTGATGTGAAATAAAATAGCTTTTGCCCACTTTTCATCGCGGAAAAGTAGAAATTTTGAAGAAATATGACAAAAACATCACTTTTCTGGTACCCCATGTGGTCGTCATCTTGAATTTACCCATGATCCTCTGCTCAGGGGGTTATCAAACTGATCCCAATATGATAAACTATAAAGTCCCGGAGTTTCAGCACTCCATTTGTCGTCGTTCCGAAGATAGCGCAGAAAGTTTGCTAGGGGGGTCCATAATGCCTCCCCCCCCAGGCCAGGTAGGGTTAACTGGAGCTAGGAATTCGTATAGGCAGGGCTGATGAAGAGTATTCTTACTACTTTAATATTACTATGGATCTTAGCGGTATTATTCTGATGTATGTCTCGCATCATGCCAGAATCGTTATACGAAAGACATACGAACAAGATCATGTGAGCGCGATATGGCCACTTGTAGGTAGAATCCGTATTCAGGGTTGAAACACGCCAGTAACGTGGCTATGTTAATGTGTCAAAACAGAAAATCTCGAATTGAAATTGGTATTTTTCAATACCTACAGAACTCCAGAAGCGAGAATTCTGTTCTGACACATATGACAAAGCAGTAATAATAATGAACAGTATTCGGACCTTACGGACCTTGGTAACTACGGAAGACAGCCCTGAGTACTCATGAAATGTGTCAAAGCAGATGAATCTCGAATTTAGTTTGGTATTTTTCTATACATACAGAACTCCTAAAGCGAGAATTCTCTCCTGACACCTTTGATAAAAAACGTGGTAATAATACTGTACAAAACATGCACCTTATCGATCTTGGAAACTGTCGAATACAAGCGTCTATAGCTCGTCATACAATATTTAGCCGTCGTCCATTAAAGGTCCATTTTGGAACATCACGATGTCTTGTCAACTGTTGACCGCTTCTCTGTTGCAGGAAACTCGCCTTTGTTTATGTGTACTATGATTATCTTTTTGAATTTGGTGCTTATACTGTTATATGGAATATGGAATAGGTCTTTGGATTATAGACGCGGATATTCTTTAATGGACGACGGCTGAATTATGAATGACGGACTAGACACTTGTAATTAAAGAATTTCCGCGTCCATAATCCAATCGCCTAATTCATATAATAACATTGGCGCTAAATTAAAAGGATAAATCATAATATACGTAAAACTAGGCTGATTTCCTGCAAGACAGAAGCGGTCAACAGTTTTCAATGATGCCAGCAAGACATCACGATGTTCCAAAAATATCAATCGTATCGATGATCAGTGTTCTTAATCCACATGATATACGTTGTAAAGTCGTTATCTAGAGTATGATTTATCTCAGCCATGCTTTGATTGTGCCTGTTCATATGAAAATTATGAGGATATTGAAATACATAGGTTCATAGGCCCCTAGCCCCGGGTTAATCGGAATTAGACACAAGTTACGAAACGTGCCGTCATAGATCTTGCACGCTACGCTCGTATTTTGCTATCAGCATGCGATATGTATCGTCAAATTTGAGAAAATCCGAGTGGAGACACTTGATGAAATAGCCCTTTTTTTACAAGTTCATTAAAGACATTGAACGAAACAGCATACATATGAAATGGGTCAAAGCACATAAATCTCGATTTGAGATCGATATATTTCAATACCTACAGAACTCCAGAAGCGAGAACTCTGTTCTGACACATTTGATGAAAAATAGTAATAATTCTGTACAGAACTTGGACCTTAAGGATCTTGGAAACTACAAACGACATAAGAAGAAACAGTGCTGTTAAACAGCGCTACAGGATAAACATCACTAGAAGGGATAATTCTGCCCTGACACCATCAACAAACGGTAATAATAGTGTGCACATATGTGCGAACACGCGAGATAAAAATGTTCTAGATTATATATCATTAATATTAATTGTATTGGTGATTAGCCTTGACACTTGCTGAGAGTTATGCTTGGGGTATACAGAAGATATACTCCCCAAAATATCCGAAACAACTGCTTTGAGGTAAATGAATACATATAGTGATGTCCTATACCCAGGCTGTTGTAGGGTCAGAACATATCTGGAGACTGGGTATGTTTGTGGGCATTTTCCTGTGTGATATTAAACCCTACAAGTAGGTTTCGCAGAACATTCTGTTGATGTGACAATTTTAATGTTAATTTTAGATGACCCCTTAAATAGTTTTGAAATTTTCAAGAGATGGAAAATCATCGACCTGTAAAGAGTAATTTATAGAACACTGTATCCACAAATCTTATTAAAAGTGGTAGATTACCAAGAACATACTGTGGGAAAACATGTAAATTGCAATAGTAATTATGAGATGACTCCCCACCCCCACCCACAACGATAATCAAGATAACCTTTGATATTGCTTTAAAATTAACAAGAGATAAAAGAAATCATTGAAATATACATATAAGGTCATAAAACATTTTTATCAAGTATTGCTGAAGTCAGATGTTTGACAATCTTAGATAAACGCTTAGTAGACATTGAAAATGTATAATTTTGACAGATACTTCCTGTTCACATATTCTATTCTCTATGGTAGTGAGAACCCTAATATAGCCTGTACTTCTTCAGGCAATGATACACAGTACCTGTGGCAATAATTATGACACAATTATGTGAATTTCATTACATTGATTAACTTAGTAAGGAAACCATAATTGTGTTTTGAGAAAATATTTTATTGGGAATTTGGAGAGGACCCCCGAGTGATGTCATGATTCAAGATAGCTTAACAAAACTGTTATCAATCGATTCCCTGTTTAATGGATAGAAAATTGGTACCTCAATACTGTACATTGGTGTAAAATGTATAAAGTTATTAACACTTAAGCAAACCCACCCCCGTTCTTTTTGTGACGATAAGACTCGATATTGGTTAGTTTGAATGAATTATTTACCTTACGGCAATATATTTCAAGACCACATCCGTTCTAACAAAAAAGTACATTAAATAAGCTTTCAAATGACATAGGATGTGGCCGTGTGTACGTGGGGTGCATTTTACTCCTAAAATAAGGGTTTTTTGCAAATCGCCGCTCGTCTAATTGTACATGTACACGCTTAGAGTAGGCCATACAGTGCCGTAAGAGAATAATTAGAAAGCATTATATTTCACCAAGGAATTGGGGCGATATGCAAGAGGTGGGAAAAATTGACGTCTGGTGACTAAAAGGCAACCATATGACTCTACAGGAAAGCATCCCTGGGCACTTCACATTCAGATCCGAGAATACGGTGGATTATCGGACGTAGCCTGAGTATCTCAGCCGCGCTTTGATTGCAGCTGTTCATGCGGAGACTATGAAGTATCCACACGGCCCCTAGTACCGGCTTAAGCGGAATTAGATACGCTAGCTCTGGAACTGTGATGATAGACTAGGTCAAACAACTTATCTGGTGTTAATGGATGAGCATAGTGGACATCTGATGGAGAAAACGCCTCAACATGGGGTAAACCTGGTAAAAGCAAGAATACACTGAAAAAAATAACCTGCAATGCCCGAAGTCGTACGGCCTAAATTTCCCACCAAAACAATGAACCTACATATATTTGTCGAGTGACATGTACAGAGGGCGGACCTCGGGAACTAACAGTCCTCCAGCAGAATCCTACCATACACAGGTAATACATTGGGGCGATATGCAAGAGGTAGGAAAAATTGACGATGTCTGATGACTAAAAAGCAACCATATGACTCTACTGGAAAGCATCCCTCGGCAACTCACATTCAGATCCGAGAATACGGTGGATTCTCGGGCGTTGCCTGAGTATCTCAGTCGCGCTTTGATTGCAGCTGTACTTGTGGATACTATGAAGTATCCACACGGCCCCTAGCACCGACTTTAATAAGCGGAATTATACACGCTAGCTCTGGAGCTGTGATGATAGACCAGGTCAAGCAACTCATCTGGTGCTAATGGATCAGCATAGTGGACGTCTGATGGAGAAAATGCCTCAACATGGGGTAAACCTGGTAAATGCAAGAATAACCAGAAAAACATAACCTGCAATGCCCGACGTCGCACGGCTTAAATTTACCACCATAACAATGAACCTACATATATTTGTCGAGTGACATGTACAGAGGGCGGGCGTCGGGGACTAACATTCCAACAGCAGAATCCTACCAAATACACGTAATAAATTGGAGCGATATGCAAGAGGTGGGAAAAATTGACGACGTCTGGTGACTAAAAAAGCAACCATATGACTCTACAGGAAAGCATCCCTCGGCACCTCACATTCAGATCCGAGAATACGATGGATTCTCGGACGTGGCCTGAGAATCTCAGCCGCGCTTTGATTGTAGCTGTTCATGTGGAGACTATGAAGTATCCACACGGCTCCTAGCACCGGCTTAAGCAGAATTAGATACGCTATCTCAGGAGCTGTGATGATAGACCAGGTCAAACAACTCATCTGGTGTTAATGGATGAGTATAGTGGACATCTGATGGAGAAAACGCCTCAACATGGGGTAAACCGGGTAAATGCAAGAATACTCAGAGAAACATAACCTGCAATGCCCGACGTCGTACGGCTTAAATTTCCCACCAAAACAATGAACCTACATATATTTGTCGCGTGACATGTACAGAGGGCGGACCTCGGGAACTAACAGTCCACCAGCAGAATCCTACCATATACAGGTAATAAATTGGAGAGATATACAACAGGTTCGAAAAGTTGACGACGTCTGGTGACTAAAAAGCAACCATATGACTCTACAGGAAAGCATCCCTCGGCACCTCACATTCAAATCCGAGAATACGGTCGATTCTCGGACGTAGCCTGAGTATCTCAGCCGCGCCTTGATTGCAGCTGTTCATCTGGAGAATATGACGCATCCACACGGTCTCTAGCACCGGCTTAAGGGGAATTAGATAAGCTAGCTCTGGAGCTGTGATGATAGACCAGGTCGAACAACTCATCTGGTGTTAATGGATGAGCATAGTGGACGTCTGATGGAGAAAACGCCTCAATATGGGGTGAACCTGGTAAATGCAAGAATTACTAGAAAAACATAACCTGCAATGCCGACGTCGTACGGCTTAAATTTTCCACCAAAACAGTGAATCTACATATATCTGTCGAGTGACATGTACAGAGGGCGGGCATCAAGGAGTAACAGTCCACCAGCAGAATCCCTACCATATTCAGGTCCGGTAATAAATTGGAGCGATATGCAAGAGGTGGGAAAAATTGACGACGTCTGGTGAATAAAGAGCAACCATATGACTCTACTGGAAAGCATCCCTCGGCACCTCACATTCAGATCCGAGAATACGGTGGGTTCTCGGACGTAGCCTGTTTATCGGTTGTTGAATGGAAGGAACTTCATTCCTGAGTTTACCAAACCGTGAGAGGCCAGTCCCTCTGATAGCGGGTACGGACGTCTTCGTGACTTGATCCGTTCATAGAAACTGTTTCTGATTGGAAAAAGTCGGAAGCAACAGTTCGAGCTTTTTTGGCTTCACAATCATGAATGGTAATATCCTTTTCCCTATGTCGTTCTTATTTTGACCCGAAGACGGGAATGTGGGTGACGATTGAGGGCTATTCGGTAAAAGTGGAAAGTCAGATAAAGATTCGCAATCGGGTACATGCTCATGAAGCTCAGGACATTCTTCAATCTCCAAATTCGAGAAAGAATTCCGTAATTAAATCGGGTAATGCTGAAGCTCATTTCTGGAGGAAGGTGAATCGTGGTGACTGGAGGGTGTCTCAGAATTTTGGAAAGGTGGTGACTGAGATGGACAATGCCCAGAAGAAGAATGTATGTTAGGCGGTGGCGAAGATGGTACCCCCGCCCGAGGTACATTTTCCTCAACAGTTTTCAAATGCGAATGGCTTAGGTTGTTAATCACCCCAAATACCTTGTCGACCAGTTCAGGCTTAATCCTTTTTATGCCTACGGGAGAGAGAGCGTTTAGTGGGCTCAATGAGCCGAGGAGAAGCTCCATCTGACAATGTTTGGCATAGCTTCTTCAGAAGAGCATCAATGGCGTTATTATAATGCTGATGAATTGTGTTAGAAGCGGAGAACAAAGATTTCTCGAATATGTTGTCAAGTTCTTGACTAATATTCACATTAACTGCAATCGGATGGATAGACTTCCGGACACGGTTAATTTTGTTCGACAGCCAGGAAGGGCTCTGATTGAGATGGAATAAACTGTTATGGTGTATAAGTTTACAAAGTTCAATACACCATACTAAGATATCTGGATCGTCCATTGTGCAATGTTTATCTGTTAAATCCTTGCGAAAAATACGCAAGTCTGGAGCAAACTTAGTAGCCTCACTGGACATAATAGTGACCTTCATGTTTGGAAAGTCTAACAGAGACCAGAATAAAGCCAAAGGACCAGTGATAAAAGTGAAACAATGCCCCCAGTTTAAAGCACTGATCGGCTGTGAGAAGAGTAAGATTGCTAAAAACGCATGAGTTTAGAAATAAACATGTTATCTAGTATTATGTTATAGCCCGACACCTACTATAAACAACTATGTATAGATATATACAATAAACATACAAGACATAGTTTCGTGATGTCCTCTAGCGCTTTCGTCTATTAAAAGACTTCATCAGAAGGAGTGAGTAAAAGAATATATATTTTCAGTCGTGTTCGGCAATATTTCAGCCGAGCCACGGTAAGCGTTAAAGACAACACGGAATCTCGGTATTACGGCTGTGACGGACGGCATAAAGCCGTGTCCACGATGTAAAGCCAAACAACCGGCAGATAGTATCAAGCAGTTGTTGAAATAAAATGAACCTAAGAATACAATCATCAAAAAGGAAATAAAATAGCCAGTGGTTGGCTTATGCCACCGATGGAAATGTGCTAAAATGTGCGCTGTGAAGCGAAAACTACTGGTTATACAGGGGATTGAAATCAAATACCCGGATAATTGGCGATAGTAGTTTGCAGCGCTATCTATTCAATATGATTGGTTGAAATTATAGTAGCCCGTATGATCAGACCAATGTTTTGCACCGCCCTCTATTTAATTCTGTTTGGTTGAAAATTCTGGGCTGCACATGTGTATTGTTATAATTAAACTGTCCACCAAACAGTGAAGGTGTGGGGCCTGAGATAAGCTCAGTCGCCAAAGAGAGAGAGAGACAGAGAGAAATAAGCGTCGCAATCGGTGAATAAATAACTCAACAAATAAAGGTCATGTATTAGACGAATATCAACGTAGACGAGCGCGTACCAAGTGCTCTCTCAGGTTCGCTTGCCTATTGTATACAGTTTTAATTGCCGGTAGTAAGACAGATAGTTTCATATTCAATCTATCATGAAGATTTCGGATAAAATGTATAGTTGAATGTGCAGAATGATTAGTGGCAAATGTGAAGATCGTCTTGGTACTTTTTTACACCTAGGCTTGTGGAAGAGTTGAATAACATCGGTTTTAATTTTCCAAAGTTTTACGATCAGAATAGCCTCTTTTTCTTAGTACCTAAATCAAAATAGAGTAAGCCAACTGATAATCGCATACATTATTACAAATGCGCAAAAATCG
Organism: Hanleya hanleyi; assembly: GCA_036873755.1. Classification (NCBI taxonomy): domain Eukaryota; kingdom Metazoa; phylum Mollusca; class Polyplacophora; order Lepidopleurida; family Hanleyidae; genus Hanleya; species Hanleya hanleyi. Next base: position 49,388 of record JAVTVY010032322.1, read on the forward strand.
CAAAAACTGCGATTTAACAATGCCCGGGAAAGTATAATGCGGATGAAAGGAACTCCGATGCAGCAACTGGTGGCTGTCTGTGGGCTTGAAATAAACTTTAGTATCTAAAACTCCCATAGAATTGAATCGGCTGCCTTTATATACCATAACATCAAGAAATGGAAGAGAATGTAACTGCAGATTGCTCTGTAAGCGGATATTGGGGCTTTGTGAGTTCAAAATATCAACGAAAACATGAAAATCGTCAATACTACCGCCCCAAATTCCAAAGATGACATCTGTGTAACGTTTCCAAAGAAGTGGTGTAATAGAACATTTTAAGAGAACCTTATTCTATCATCTGGCCATATATTTATTAGCATAGCTGGGCGCAAAACCGTTGCTCATGGCCGTCCCTTTGATTTGAAGATAGTTGGAGTGGTCAAATACAAAATCATTGCGATTAAGAGAAATATCAAGTAACTTCATAAACAATGAATCGTTCCGACGGATAGTCGGGGTTTTTGCTAATGTATCAGCTATAACCTGGAGGCCATCTTCAGTGTCAATATTGGTGTATAAGGATTCAACATCCAATGTGAAGAGAAAAATATTGGAAGAGAACGAATGGGATGATAAAATGTCAAGGAAATGGGGTGTGTTCCGGAGATAACTGGCGTGTTGTTGAGAGATAGGATTGAGACACAGGTCTAGATACTCCGTTACTCTTGCTGATTCACTTCCAGAGTCAGACACAATCGGTCTCCCTTTCGGCATTCGAGGTTGGGGCCACGAGTAGATGTCTTTGTGTATCTTTGGTAGCAAATAAAATGCTCTAGGGCGGTGTTGACTCGAATCAGTCATATATGAATATTCTTTTTTAGTAATATGGTCCCCAAAGAGCATATCTGTCAGTATTTCCTTGATCATATTTTGGTTTTCAGGCACTAAAGATTAACTGTCTAAGGGCTTCAAGTACATACGAGTTTGTATCCATTACCACCATAGCCCCACCTTTATCGGCAGGTTTGATGACCACATCATCAAAATACGTTCGGCTTGAGACAGATTATCTTAAACGGACCTTTTGAACGAAATAATTACAGAACAGAGCTGGTGATCGATTGGTCTCCAACTGGATTTCGAATAGAGTTTTTTAGTACCGTCATACTCCGCCTCTTGTCAAAGAACAAATATTTGAGCTTCGCCCCACGGCAGTTACCACCACCACCGGGCGTTGGGGCGCCGCCTGTCTTGTGACAACTTTCGGTTTCGGTCACGTGTCAGTAAACATGGAAAAACTCGGATCTAAGATGAGGACCCGGATGTAAAACCACAGTACCCGGATGGAAGACGGAGGAACGACGGGGAAAACCCACTGGGAAACCCGTCTGTTGATAAGGTCCCGGATGTAAAACCCACTGCCCACACATACACACACACACATGCGCGCTCGTGCGCGCAATTCGGCTCAGTCGTACACCAGTACATCTCGGTTTTTGTCTTGGGGGTAGTTGAACTGAGTGTTCTAAAAATAGATCAACAGCTAGCTTGCTATAAAAGGGAAGCGGCCTGACACTTTCAGCAGACATTCGTTCAACCACTTACGACACGATGTTCACGTGTACCACTTGCTCCAAGTCCTTTACACGCTTGCACGACTTACAACGCCATGAGTCTACCATCCACGACGCTACTGCCCAATACACCTGCGAGACCTGTGGGGATACATTTAGTCGCCTGGATAATTTTCACCGTCATGAACGGTGTCTCCATGAGACATCCAGGCATCAATGTGGGTATTGTGGACACCGCTTCAGACTACACAGCCAGTTGAGATCTCACCAACGTGTAATCCATGGACATGCACGTTAGAGGGTTGAGGAACCCGTGATGTTTGCCCTCATCCATGAGTCTACTTTTCAAGGTGCTGTTGGGGAGTATACATGTTCGATCTGCAGGAAGTGATTTAATCGTAAGGATAATTTACGGCGACATCAACGGTCGGTCCATAAGGCACCCAGCCATGAATGTCAGCATTGCAGTCGAGTCTTCAGATTCCACAGTCATTTGATCCCCATCAATGCGAAAGACGTCCACAGTTTGTGTTCCATCCTTCAACATGACTTATTCTGAGGGTCGGCCTCTGATTGGACAAGAGCAGTCTGAGATCAGCACAATGAACTTCTGAATACACAGACAATAGCATAAGTGAATTATAAACACACCCATAGCGGTTCCCCCAGCGTGGATGTGCTGTGATGGAGGGGATAATAAAAGGATTGACCTGTAATCTTTGATGTTGTTGTTGTTGTTGTTGCTCTCTTTTTGGACTAACCATTCAGAATAGTACTTATCACGGACTACACACGTAGAGCTACGTGTAAGCGCGCATGTGTAACATGGTCTATAAAACACGTCCCTCTGGATCCCACACAACCATTCCTACTGTTGCAGAGCCATGACGGAGACCCAGCCCTATGCGACTCGCATTTTACAGCATTCGACTGTGGTTAATTCACTCACGGGTTACCGAACAGTGGTTCGGTCCATGTTTGGAGATGGCGACGACAACGAGGGGCGACGCCAGATTCTGAAAGAGTTCACAGAAGCGGTTCTCGACAGAGTGGACTCGATGGAGAGGCGTGCTATCACCCACCACTACTGGACTATGACAACCATCCTTGATGCCCGGGCTATGGACCACGAGCGCTCACTCCGGAACCAGCGACGGCTCGTTCGTCTCACAATGATCTTTGCCCTATTGACCCTGACGCTGTGGAAATGACAGTTCCGTCTTACAGCGACAGAAAAGAACGGCTCTTCAGAGCCTCCATATCTTCCGAAAGAGAATCTGGGCCTGATAGAAGTCTGCGATGGTGGAACATTCGTGAACATCCGGGCGCTTTTACATCCGGGGACTTTTACATCCGTGTACATCCGGGTTCTTGTACATCCGGGACTGTGGAACATCCCGGACTGTAGAATATCCGGGTACTCCTATTTTGGCCTATAAGAGCCAGAATTTTTATGGCATTCATCATTTCCAGATCCACAGCCGATATGTTCTCTTGAACAACTTGCTCGAAGCACTTTCATCGCCTGGACAGTTTACGTTGTCACAGACGTGCACGCCACGAAGTACCCACGCATACAAGTGCAGATTGTGATATAGTCTTTAAGCATCCCAGTCAATTGAGACGTCACCAAAATGTCATACACGGATCACGCTCGCCACTCGGTCGATCCGCCGCCGATCCCAGTGTTGAATGGGAGAAGTAAGAGCTGCGAGCTTCAGTTTCATGGATTGACCGAAGACGTTTAGGTTACAGTGAACGAAGATTAAACTTTCTGAAATGGTGGTTTCTGATTGCTTGATAGGACGGTCATCTCCCCTCTTCTCCTCTTTTCCTCTAGCTATAAATACGGAAACACGAATGTTAGATGTACATTTCTCACAACCTGTACCAGACCCGATAAAATGGGAATGCGAGCCAATTCCAAGGCAGAGGAGCAGTCGTTGAAGATTGACGAACAGGTGCCGGTTCCCGCTCGACTCCCCAAAAGAGTTACCAAAAGATACCCGCCCATAACTATGGAAATGATAGATGATTTCTTCAGTGTGGGTTACAGCTCAACCAGGGGAGAGCCCGGAGATCTTCGCTACCATCGCAAGCGATGCCTGACCTGTCTTGAAGGTGTACCCTTGGCCGGGTGTGATCTTTGCACGAGGGGAGAGGAGATTTTCCAGTGGACGAAGTGAAGGCATGCCATCAAAGGCCATTTTTTTCCTTGTATGGAAAAATATGGCCGCAATTATCTCGAAAGAGAGACTTCTAACATATATACAGACAGATGAATGAATGAGTAAGAATCATATTAGGTCACACCGAGCAAAGATGGAACTTTCTAAAATGGCGACTTCTGATTGGACAGCCGAGAATACATCTAACGGGCAAGAATGAAAATGACAGATGCAAATGGCGGCCTCTGATTGGACAAGAGGCTACTTATATTGTAAACACACCCAACGCGGCTCCCCCAGCTTGGGTATGATGTGCTGGAGGGGATAATAAAATGATTGACATGTCATCCTAGTTGTTGTTGTTCTGTCACCGGTCTACATCATGCGACATTGTACATAGTGCATGTTCGTTGTGAGAGAGAGATAGAGAGAGAATTAAGGTTTACCGTCGCATTCCGAAATATTTCAGCTATATAGCGACATGGACAGAGGGTATGTACATGGATTTGAACAGAGTATGTTCACATGGACTTGAACAGAATACATGTAGAATGACATGCACAGAGTACATTTACATGGACAAGGAAGATGTGTATTGACAGAGTACATGTCCATGAACAGATTAATGTACAGGCAAATAGTACATGTACAGGCACATAGTACATGTGCATGGATATGCACAGAATACATGGACATGCGCAGAGTACATGTATTCTGTGCATGGAAACCACATGTCTTGTGACAATTTCCGGTTCCGGTCACGTGACAGTAAACATGGAAAAACCCCGATGTAAGATGAGGACCCAGATGTAAAACCACAGTACCCGGATGGAAGACGGAGGTACGATGGGAAAACCCCACTGGCCAACTGCGCATGCGCAGATTGACGCGACTTCCAATGAAAACAAGCCAGTCTGACCCACGAGAGCTTCACACTGATACATTCGGACCAATAATGGTCCAGCTCTACACCAAATACCTTCCTTCACCTCCACAAAATGCCCACTTTCGCTACTACTCGTACTGTTGACGTCACAGATGCTGCGGACATACCTCAAATCGGGTCTACACACCGAGAGCTACAAAATGACACCCCACACGACGCATTCGGACCAAGGATGGTCCATATCTGCCCCAAATACCTTCCTTCACTGCCCCAAAATGCCCACTTTGGCTACTACTCCTACTCATGACGTCATCAATGACGTCACAGATGACGTGAACATCCCTCATATCGAGGTCTATACCACGAGAACTACAAAATGACACCCCACACGACGCATTCGGACCAAGGATGGTCCATCTATACACCAAATACCTTGCCCCAAAATGCCCACTTTCGCTACTACTCGTACTGATGACGTCACAGATGACGTCACAAATGACACGCACATCCCCCGAGATCTACAAAATGACACCCCACACGACGCATTCGGACCAAGGATGCATCTCTACCCCAAATGCCTTCCTTCGCTGCCCCAAATTGCCCACTTTCGCTACTACTCGTACTGATGACGTCATCGATGACGTCACAGATGACGCGGACATCCCTCAAATCGGGGTCTACACTCCGAGAGCTACAAAATGACACCCAACACCACGCATTCGAACCAAGGATGGTCCATCTCTACACCAAATACCTTCCTTCACTGCTCCAAAATGCCCACTTTCGCTACTACTCGTACTGATTACGTCACCGATGACGTCACAGATGGCGCGGACATCCCTCAAATCGGGGTCTACAACCCGAGAGCTACAAAATGACACCCCATACGACGCATTCGGGCCAAGGATGGTCCATCTCTACCCCAAACACACCCACACGCACCCCCCAAAATGCCTGCTTTCTATAATACGACCAGATTGCCCATCCAGTCGGGTGCTCCTCCACGAGAGCTTCAAAACAAGACCTCATACGACACCATCGAACCACTAGGGGCTCACCTAGTCCCCAAAACGTCCACACAGTATGGACCTTTCCCCCCATAGCCAGTATGGGACTATATGGGCCTATATACAGACCTACCCGGTACTTTTCTAAAAATTTCACCACTTCACTCCGGGACTCCTCTCATCATGTTTTTCTTGACGAGACGAGAAAAACAAGACCAAACAACCCATAGTAAAACCCACGAAAAATTTCCCAGGTTGGACCTATCCCACCCCATAGCCAGTATGGGCCTATATGGGTCTATATACAGACCTACCCGGTACTTTTCGAAAAATTTCACGGCTTACCTCCGAGACCACTCCCATCGTGTTTTTCGTGGCGAGACGAGAAAAACAAGACCAAGCAACCAATAGTAACCTCCCCGCCCCCCCCCCCCAAAATAATGACTACCCCCATACCCCATATAGGCATTTTCCCCTATATTGTATAATACATGTAATTGTAGGAGTCCGTGTTGCGCTTTTTATTTTTATTTTTTTCTGTGAAAACACCCATGACTGGATAGCCCTGGAGGAGAGCTTCACTCGACCCAATAGGACCATGCAGCGTATTTGAAGTCTGGAGAATTTTCTCCCGGCTCCCCACGTATTTAGGACTATTTTTTCTTCGCGGAGGCAGACCGCATCACCACCAGACCGCCTCACCGCGGAGGACTACATACCCTGCAAAAATTGGAACTCTTCTGTGTTCGGAGGTAGCTTTTTGGTCATTCTGCCGGAACTATAGTCCACTTGACCTCTGTGACCGCCACGTGACCTCCCCGTGACCTCCTCGAAAGTAGTTCAAACAGAGTTTAAATGTACTTTGTATACTACTCACTGCAACGGTATAGTAAAGCCTAAATTACATCTGTACATCCAAACATTCGAGGAGCTTCTTCCAAATGACGTATTTCGTGGTGCAAACAGGTGGTTATATAGCCTGTCGAACCCACCTAGGATTCTAGTATTTTTAGCATCAAAGTCTCCTCGTCCAATCATTAAACACACTAGGATAAGATATGCTTTCTACCATGCCCGGATTTAGTCACGTGGTCGTATACTACAATCCCCGGAAAGCTGAGCTGGGCGATGAATCACCGTGATAACTTATATTTTTGGTCAGCTTTCTTCATCTGTCGATGCACCATAAACCCCAGGAAGTAATACCCGATTAAGACGGCAAATCCGTCGCATAGTGTCACTATATAACAAGCTTCTTTGTTACAAATGATATATAATGATTAAACATGGGCACTGTGAACATGGTAATGAATTTGTTCACCAGATAAAATCTGATGTAAAACTAGAAGGTATTAATTAGTTCCATCCAAACTCGTCTGTTCACGTCTGATGCGCCTAATACCGTGGTTAACAATTTCTAATAATAACGCCATAAGCGCTACAATTTGTTGGTAATAAGACTGACACGATGGTATTCACAGTCCGTTAACTACACCGTCGCTGGAATGCGCGTTGACTCTTTACAATGGTCGTCATATCATATTCGTTGTTTCATTTGTTCTGAAAATGAAAAAAAAAGAATAACATTTAGGGAGAGGTTGGGCGAATGGTCATGACAGCTTGTTGCTTTAAGAATGACAACATCTAATCTAGTACGTACATGAAACGCAGGCGTGATCTCTTCTCGAGGTTTCTCTGAAAAACGTGTTGGGGTGAGGTACATTTTTTTTAATTCTGTAACATAGATAGATAGATAGATAGATAGATCCTTTATTTACCCAGGGTATACACAATTAGCACAAAGCTAGTTTACATCGTGGCCCTGCTTAAAACATATATACATATTTAGTAAAATCGGTTAGCATGATCAATAAAAATTATGGAAAGAAATATAAAATCTCTGATTTAAGACAGTGATACTTAAATAGAGGACTTACTGCTGATGAATCTACATGTATAATATCCAGTTTATTAAACGAGATTAATAATTTTTATTTGTTCTGAGCTTTGGCGGGAACAAATGGAAATTACTACTCTTGTTTATTTGTCCCGAGCCATTGGTATCAATTGGATATCATAGACGCACGAGGTGTAGATTCTATTTATCTCATCAATAGTTTCATAACGTCTTTGCAACAGAAATGAAATGTTGAGTACGGAGAAATCGTTGCCACGTCAACAATTCGTAATTTTGAATAAGGTTGGGACATTACGATTGGTGAACGACCAGGCGAAGAGATCGAAAAAAGTACTGTACTCTGCAAACCAAGGTTTTCTTTGGATTATCAGCTAAAATAGTCGTTAATTATCCCAATGCTAGTCAAAAAGTCAGTGAGCTAAAAGAACACTTTGACTTTTCGATCCATGACAGGAATTTAATCCTAATTTAAGATGATATACTTGGCGACAGCCGACCCCAATCAAGCAATCATGACTCGACTTCTTTCTGCCTTCTCATAATTTAATGCATGGTATTAAACAATCAGATATTGACCTAGATAGAGGTCAGACCACTCACTTATAACTTTGATGTTACCATTCAGAGAGTTTAAAAGAGAAAAAGGGTTTTTGAAAATTTAACAATCCACTACTGAAAGACAAAGCATACCTACAACTAATGAAACAATACAACAATATTCAAAACCAGGAAATGCAGATAACACATTGACAGAAAAATTTACTATCAACGACCAACTCCTCTTTGAAATGATACGACTAAACATAAGAGGTAAATCTATATCATATTCCTCCTACAAAAGACTACCAAACACAAACTGCATCTATGGAAGGGGAGTAGACCATAGAAGAAATATCGCGTGCAATTAAAACATAAATATACACTGCGGATTTTTAAATATTTTTTCTAGATAGATTTTAGTACATATGTACTAATCTCACAAAATGGCGAATTTTCCAAACAACGAGGAGTAACATGCCTCCCAATGGACGGAAACCAAAATACTTGCTTAACAACTGGCGACAGATATCTCTACCCAACATCTGTTATAAAATAGCATCAGCTGCAATCGCTCAAAGAATGAAAACTTCTTTACTAAAAATAATTCACGAAGACCAAAAAGGATTCATGTCCGGCAGATTCCTTGGGGAAAACATCAGATTTTGTTTTTGACATAATGCAATGCACTGAGGAACAGCAACTCCCAGGAATGCTCATGCTAATCGATTTCGAAAAAGCTTTCGATTCGGTGGACTGGTGGCCCATAGAAAAAGCACCAGATTTTTAAAAATTTGATCCCTCTATACAAACATGAATAAAACTGTTCTACAAAAATACTGAAACCCGCGTTATTTCAATGGTTTTGCTCCACAGTTTTTCCATATATCTCTCGGCTGTCGTCAAGGAGGCTTGTGGGGGGCCTAATCGTGTATTTGCGCCTAATCGTGTCAGCGCCAAATCGTATAAACAAATTGCGCCTAATAACGTGTTGCGCCTAATCGTGTAGAACATTTGCGCTTAATGGTGGACTGCGCCTAATCGGTCGTGTACGAAATTTGCGCTTAATGGTGGAAATGCGCCTAATCGTGTACGGAATTTGCGCCTACTTGTGTATAAGGAGGCCCCGTTTAATCATGCAACTGCCCCTAGTCATAGGAACCATTTTGCGCCTAATTCCGCGTTGCGCCTAATCGTGTAGAAAAATTGCTCCTAATTGTGGAAATACGCCTTTTCGTGTAGGAGATTTGCTCCTAATTGTGGAAATGCGCCTATTCGTGTAAGAAATATGCGTCTAATCGTGGAAACGCGCTTATTCGTGGAAATCATTTTGCGCCTAATTACACATTGTATGCGTTGCGCCTAATCGTGTAGAAAATTTGCGTCTAGATGTGAAAATTCGCCTAATCGTGTATAGAGGCTGCGCCTAAACGTGCACAACGTGAAGACATATAGCGCTTAAACATCTTCAACGCGCCTAATCGTGTAATGATCGTGTAGCCATGAAAACAACCTCATATAGAGCAGGAATACGGATTTGAAGATTGGAACATCATGATGGGCGGCTAGAATATAACTCCAAGCCAGACAGGAATTGTTGTGCCCACCCCGAATTCAAGTTTTTCGACTGTATTTGTGAAAAGCTACTAAACTTCAAGAACAGTTCACGGATATCGAATATAATCTGTTCTAAAACCATGCTCTGATCCATCATTTCATTTTCGAAGCTAATGCTGCAAAAGGACGTCAAAGCGTTGAAATGACCATGATGAAATGTTTCCGGAATCGGCCAAATTCAACCCATACAAAGTAATGAAAATGTAGATATGGGGAAGCGGGTCTTTCCCTTGTGTGTGTATAAGTGAAAACGTTGAAATGAGATGTCCGCCACCGTTTTTGTGGTCCTGTGAGTGTGGGCGCGCCTGTGCAGTCGCGACTTACGGTCACTTGACTTCCGGAAGACGTCACTGCCGCCAAATTTTCTTTCGAAAAGTGACCCAGGGGTCACGGTGGCAGTGACGTCATACGGTGACGTCATCAGCGTGTGTGTGTACGTGACTGCACGCCGGTGATAGTGGATTACACAAACTGATGGCGTCATCCTGGAAAAGTTTGAGGGTACTCCCCTCATGGGAGTGACGTCATCAGCCCGTATAATAAGCTGTCATGTCTTGTAGCGCCACAATGTATGCTAAGGGGCGACAACTTGACATATATCCGGTAGGACGACTGTATCACAGCACCACCTGTATACTATGGGGAGACAACTCATCCTATAGCCAGCATTTGACGCGTGGAAGCGCATGCGCATTCAGCCCATACTACTCAGGTGCCAATGCCTGGCTCCCATGTCCCTCAGTCCACTGGTTCTCTGTATCGCGCTCCACACCTTCCTATACGACCCGTATTGTGCTTTCTATATTAATCTGCGCGTACGAGCAGTCAATTTTACCCCAAGGCGAATGCCTGGCTCCGGGCTCTCGTTTGGTGCAAATCCCATGTCACTCACCACACTGGTTCTCCATATACCGCATGCGCACTCAATCGTGCGCATGCGCAGTCCACCTCACTACTCTAGGGATCCATTTGGTGAAACCACCATGCTTCTCCACCCGTTGGTTCTCTGTATAACACGCCACACACGATGACGTCTCCAGCGAAAACATCTCCAGACTTGTCAGAGGTAATTACAAGCGTCTAGTCCGTCATTCATAATCCAGCCGTCGTCCATTAGAGAATATCCGCGTCCATAATCCAAAGACCTATTCCATTTTCCATATAACAGTATTAGCACCAAATTCAAAAAGACAATCATAGTAGACAAAAACATAGGCTTGTTTCCTGCAAGAGAGAAGCGGTCAACAGTTTTCAATGATGCCGGCAAGACATCATGATGTTCCAAAAATATCAAATCCGTATCGCTGATCAGTATTCTTAATCCATAATATTCGTTGTAAAGTCGTCATCTAAAGAATGATGTATCTCAGTCATACGTAGGTCAAAGGTCCACCGGACGTCAGCTGACAGACAGTTCAAGGTCTGAGATCAAAGGTCAACCGGAAGTCATGTGGCTCCTGTGCATGCGCGCTCCCCACCGTGCGCTCACCGCCCCACGAATCCTAGGCAATTTCACTACTACTAACTCATCATATAGCCTGTACTTCTAGGGATGACAACTTATCATATGACCGGAAGGACGAATGTATCGCGGCGCCATCTTCATACTAAGGGAAGGCAACTCCTGCTGTACAGGTAGCAGTGACCCGGTAGGGCCTCCGTACGATGAAATATCCGCACTTGATCCGCACATGATGCCTGCAATCCGCACTTGATCCGCACATGACGCCCGCAATCCGCACTGGTTCCGCACATGACGCCCGCAAATCCGTACCTGATCCGCACTATCACTTTCGTCGCTAGGCGTCAAATAGCGTCTGGATTCATGTTCCAGATTCAGTGATTCCGGGCCCAGAAATAGAGGAGGAGGAGGGGACCTGAAATGCCCCTGAATCGCTGAAGCATTTTTCAAGCCTCGCGTCCATCGTCGCGGTTGTGTGCTGAGCTCGTGTATGGTATATTAACAAAACTGGAGAAATCCAGCTTCCTGATTAGTCTGATCTATGGTCCTAATTGGTTGAACAAACATACTGGGTTCTCCTTAGTCCACTCAAGTAATCACTCAGAACAGCTGGGTGCAACATGTTCAGACCGGAAGACTCATCTTATCCTCATAAGTAACTTACAGATGCTGTCACCCTGGCTGACCAGTAACTAATTGCCAATAACCAACCTGCCGAGACTAGTCCAGTGAACTCTAGGACGAATGTCCAACTCAAGAGCTTTCGTTCAATGAAAACCCCATGTCGCTCACCCCACTGGTTCTCTGTATCACTCCACACCTGCCCACGACCCGATTTACACATTGCATTCTACTGCTTGACCGTGCGCGCATACACAGTGGGCCTAAACGACTCTAGTGGGAATGCCCGGCCCCGGGCTCTCGTGTGATGCAACTCGCCCCACGGGGTCCCCGTATAAGACTCTACACCTGCCTACACTACCCCAATTAGACTTTCAAAACTACTCGTTGGTCGTGCTCTTGCGCAGTCGGTCCATACTACTCTCTTGCGAATGTAGGTCTTCAAGGATCTCGTTTAGTGAAACTCCTATTTCTCCCATCACAGTTCTCCTTATCAAGCCCCACACCTGCCTATACGACCGCCTTGCTGGACTGATAGTGACGCCACCTTCCTCCTCCGCAGCCAACCTCCGCGACAAAGAGCTGATTTATGCTCACTATACCACTGAAGTGGTTTCTTAGATTATCATACAAAATAAAATTCTCTTCAGATGTTATATCTGCAATCGATGCTCTTTGTTCACTGAAATCATGCTGTAAGGCACAGACACACTTTGTCAACGTTATATTCAGATTCTTGAATAGTGTTAAAGAGAATTACAACTAAAGCGATGTATGCCTGGTATAAATCGTTCTCAGAGGTACAAATTTCTACAGTTTTACCGTGTTCGGAAAGCAGCTAAAGGACAGCAAATCGACAACAATCCCTACTCGATGGATATTCATTTTCCACCAGTGCCGGGAAAACACCACAGACTACTTGAAATATCGGCCTTTATTCATTGATTTCATTTTGCAGTTCCAACACAATTAACCTGCCACTTCTATTGACACTTCTATGTCTTCACGTTGTGCATGTTTAGGCGCAGCCTCTATACACGATTAGGCGCATTTCCACAGACGCGAATTTTCTACACGATTAGGCGCAACGCATAATTAGGCGCAAACTGATTTCCACGAATAGGCGCATTTCCACCATTAGGAGCAAATCTCCTACACGAATAGGCTCATCTCAACAATTAGGAGCAATTTTTCTACACGATTAGGCGCAACGGGGAATTAGGCGCAAGATGGTTCATATGATTAGGAGCAGTTGCATGATTAAACGCAGCCTACTTACACGATTAGGCGCAAATACACAAATAGGCGCAAATTCCGTACACGATTAGGCGCATTTCCACTATTAAGTGCATATTTCGTACACGATTAGGCGCAGTTCCACCATTAAGCGCAAATTTTCTACACGACTAGGCGCAACACGTTATTAGGCGCAATTTTTTCCACGATTTGGCGAGTTTCTACATCAACACACCGGCAACTCTTATGTTATATTGTAGGATTTTCCTAGAATTACTACTAACCCACACTGTTGGTTAAAACCATACTAACTAATAATTACTACGTTGCTATAGTGCCATAGTAATTATACTGTTTGCCATACTTGTACCATTTTACGAGTCGTGCAATAAACGTATTGTATTGTATATACACTGAGATACTATTAGCAATGTTGAGAGGTGACAAAAACATAACGTGCATAAAAAATTGGGGATGAAAAATATGTGTTTTCTCATTATGCCAACGACACTACTATTTTTCTGCATGGATCGCTCAAAATTTAAATTCCTGTTAGATAAATTACATTATTTTACAAACCTATCTGGTTTGAAAATGAGCTTAGATGAAACGAAAACTGTGCAGATGGGTTCGACTAAAGCTTCCAAGACGAGGTTTCGTACGAACTGGCATTTAGACTAGACACATGGTGATTTTAAGCTATAAAGGGAGAAATGTCATTTTGAAAAGTCTGTTGCTGCCGAAACAAAACCATCTATATTCCTCCCTTCCAAACCCACCGAAACCACTTATAGACGAATTTCAGAAACGCTGTTTTCAATTTATTTGAAACTCCAAACCTGATAAAAATTTCCAGAAAAAAAAAATCTGTCAAACCACTGGAACACGGTGGTTCAGATATTCCTGGTGTTAAATATGTAATCCAAGGGCACAAAATATCGTGGATTAGCAGGTTACAACCTGATAATCCCAAGTGCGGTAACATTTTGAAATTGTATATGCCAAATAGCATGGACTCAGTAGGAGTTATTTCAGCATTCTTAAGAACTAGTCATATCAACGATGGAACATGTATTTTGGAGGGACACGCTTCTAGCCTGGACAGAATTTCAAATAAAGCTAGATTTCAAAGATTGTCAAACTTTCTCGAATGAAAAACTCTGGTATAATGTAAAATTTAAAAATGATAGCAAAACTATACATTTTAGTCACTGGGATAGAAAAGATCCTCGGTTTGTTTTCTCAGATACATGTGGTAAAGGAAAATTTCTGCCATTTGAAACTTTTCACTCTATATATGAATGCGCAGGTATATGCTCTGGAATACTTGTCAGTATGTCAGACAGTATAGAAAAGCAGCAAACAACACGGGATTTGGACTATTACAGAAACAATATATGATACCGTTAATACCGCCACCCATGTCACGGTTAATAAGTGTGAAAAAGGTTGTATATACTACAGTACTCTCTTGAACTCTCAATTAACTACATTAAACGCTCATGGGAAACAGATATTGGGAAAAATACAGTGAATCGGAGTGGCATATATAGAATAAAAATTGCGGTAACAAAGAAAAGATATGTGAAATATATGGTTTCAATAAAGAATTATTAAACGAATATTGACTACTAACATTTTTACACATAAACTTTACCCTGATATATTTTACTTATACTTTCTGTAACATAGATCCAAAGACTATTATTAATCTCTTTTGTATGGTGACCGGTAAGGGACATCGCTGCATTGTCTCAGGCATGTGGTTTGGTAACACGAAGGCAGGATGCGAAGGCGAGAGGCTAGGATGCGAAGTGCAAAGGTAGGATGCGAAGGCGCGAGGCCAGGATGCGAAGTACGAAGGCAGGATGCGAAGCGCGAAGGCAGGATGCAAAGCGAGTCCAAACACGAAGGCACTGCCTTCGCATCCTGCCTTCACGTTTCGCATCCTGGCTTCGCATCCTTGCCTCGCGCCCTCGCATCCTGCCTTCGTGTTACCAAACCACATGCCTGAGACAATGCAGCGATGTCCCTTACCGGCCACCATACTTTTGGGAATGCGAACATTTCAACCCTTTGTGAAGTTTACTAGAAATACCGGTGGGTATATATGTAAGAAAAAGTTATATTTGGTCTCCTAGCTAAATCCCAGAAATCAGCCACTCTATTACAGAATTCCCGTTATCAAATTTTCTATATATAAAATGAAAGTAGTGTAAAAAATCCCATGTATGAAAGTGTCCACAATTCTTTAAATTTAGCGTAGAGAACCGATGAATATGTACGGTAAAAGAATTGCGAATGACGCAGATTCGATCCATCCAGTAAAGGTCATTGTTAAGCCCAAGTCCCACTTAGGCGAATTCCTTTACGAAGCTTGACGATTTAAGATCGTAAGTATTGGTAAGATTCTCGCAAGCTATTCGTAAAGACATTCGCCATGATTCGTAAGCCATCGCTTCAATTCGTAAGAAAATCGTCGCCACGGTTTTATCGCCGCGTCAATTTCAAAATGTTCAAAAAATTCGCCAAGCAATGCGATTTTGCCTTAAGTCTCAAATATTCGTAATTTTATCGTAAGTCGTCGTAACTACGTTGTAATGCATCGTAATTAAGTCGTAATTTAATCGCCTTATTGGTAACAGTTCCGTTAATAATCGTCAAATGAAAAATAAATACTAATAGTTACGATAAAGCCCAAGTCCCACTTAAGCGAAGTTGTTTACGAAACTTTGCGATGTATTGGTCGTAATGTTTCGTAATAAATCGCTTTACAAAAACCGGTTTTCCCGTCATTTGGGGCGAATAGATACGACATGTTTTACGAGTAATTACGACTGTTTGCGATGCAGTTACAAAGAAATACGATACTTTTACAACAGTTAGCGATATTCGCACCCAAATTTAGGCGAATCAGTGCGATACAGTTGCGAATATGTGCGATGTATTTGCGAACATTTACGAAGTGCATACGACTACTTGCCATTATTTCACGATGTCTCGCGAATACGTACGAAGGTTTTACGGCGTTTTTATGACAGTTTGGGTAAAATGTTTACGATTACTTCGTATACCATCGTTTCCTGTCGTAAGTTATCGTAACTATTAGTGTTTATTTTTCTCTTGACGATTATTAACGGAACTGTTACAAATAAGGCGATTAAATTACGACTTAATTACGATGCACTACAACGTAGTTACGACGACTTACGATTGTTTACGATAAAATTACGAATATTTGAGACTTGAGGCAAAATCGCATTGCTTGGCGAATTTTTTGAACATTTTGAAATTGGCGAATGTCTTTACGAATAGCTTGCGAGAATCTTACCAATACTTACGATCTTAAATCGTCAAGCTTCGTAAAGGAATTCGCCTAAGTGGGACTTGGGCTTTACTTAGGAAACGATTGTATACGAAGAAATCGTTAACATTTGACCCAACCTGTCATAACAACGTCCTAAAAACGTCGTAAAACCTTCGTACGTATTCGCAAGACATTGTGAAATAATGGCAAGTAGTCGTATGCACTTCGTAAATGTTCGCAAATACATCGCACATATTCGCAACTGTTTCGCTCTGATTCGCCTAAATTTGGGTGCGAATATCGCTAACTGTCGTAAAAGTATCGTATTTCTTTGTAACTGCATCGCAAACAGTCGTAATTATTCGTAAAACATGTCGTATCTATTCGCCCCAAATGACGGGAAAAACCGGCTTTTGTAAAGCGATTTATTACGAAACATTACGACCAATACATCGCAAAGTTTCGTAAAAATGTTCGCTTAAGTGGGACTTGGGCTTAACATTTGCTGTTTAGACCCCTAAAGATCTCGTTGTTAATTTAGATAAATCAAGGTGTAATGATGATATATCTGTTCTGCTGTTACGAATTACAAGTAAAACTATTTTGTTTAGTATGATGGGAAATATCATGTACAATGTGTATGACCCACGAAAACCTACAAATTATCAATTGTAAACAAAAAAAAACAAAAAAATAGTCGATCATCTATGCTATTAAAGAAGCCGTGCTTGCGTGCGTGCGTGCGTGCGTGCGTCCCTCTGTCCGAGTCACTGGATAATAATATCAAAGGAGTCATGCTGGTAGTGATAGATCTTAGATGTGATGCCTTGTGACTGTATGGGGTGAGAATTTTGTAACGGACGGGTAATGTGCTGAACTATCGGTTTAACAGTTCCAAGGAACATGTGTTATACCTGTCCTCCATCTTACATTTTCTGTTTTCCATTCGGCCTTATTGATTCCTCCTCGATCTCTTCTGTTTGATGTGTGTTACGGGTTTTGTAGAACGGTATGACCATCGGTATGGAACTGACAATTATACAGGCTCCACCAATGTACAGTGACATGTCGTAAGATTGCATCAAGTCGTAAAGAAAGCCTGCAAATAATAGAAGAACACATTGAACTGAAATATTGCCCAATATCACCAAAGGACTAACACAAAGTGAGTCATCTTTCATCTTCGATCGTAAAACATTAGTCAACCGTCGTTCATACCGAATTTCCGATAGATCCTTGCAGAGAGAATCGGTCAACAATTTGCGTTGATGGCGACAACATGATATTCTATCGAGTGTTCAATAAACAATAACTGGGTAATAAGATGAATTAAAAATGCATTGGTATGCTTAGGCCTACAGATGTTTCGCAGTACCAGAAAGTCACTTTCGAGCGGGAACTCCTTTCGAGCAGTGACCCGATTCATGACAAGTAACGACGTACGATAATATCGGACGCGTTTTAGCAATACATAAATGAGAGGGACCCCTAGCTCCTACAAACCCATTCCTGACATTTCTTGGTGTTGTTACATACATTTCCATCGGGTACCCAGTTTATTTCAGTCATATGTACAAGCGTCTACTCTTGGATAATCATTTTCCTGGACCAAAGTCGTGATAGAACACTCGCCACTTCCTACCCTGAGAAATGTTTGCCGCGCGCGCAATGGGAGGACACTCTTGACTCCGCGTGCAATAACTGCGTCGCAAGCGTGGAACATTTTTATCATGTACAACGATGTGCCGAGGAACGTTGCTGGGTTTCACGGTACCGCAAGATAGACTACCAATATCATGGGACATCACGATTTACAGAAGAAAGCGTGATAGGCTTTCTTCCAATGAAAATAATAGAAATTTACATGAGATATAATAATGGTTATTTGACGCACGATTAGTGTGGGAAGTTTGATATTTTCCCGCACTAAGCGTGCGTCAAATAACCACTGGACCTGCCCACGAAAACGGTTCCTAAATTCATTTGCGGAAAAATGTTCAGTGATACCAATTTGACGATAGGAATAGCATGTTGTCGCCATCAATTTCTGTTCTACAGCACTACTTAAATTGGTTATCAACAAAGATTAGATTGAACAAAATTACTACATGTAAATCTCTCCCCCTTTGCCATGTTTGTTGAAGCGTCAGCTCCCCTTAGCGTGTCAATTCCCAACGTGCCAATATCAAGCGACGAGTGCATGTGGTCTCTTATTATGAAGTGGCACCTGAGACAAGACTGCATATTGGTGTCGATTTACAAATCGATTTCCCGATGGAAACAACAGTGAAACTTTCACCATTTAGACCATTCCTCACCCGCCTTGTAAAACAAAATCTCCCAAATGAACTCCTGCGCTTGTCGTGACATGGCGTGTGTTGATTTCACACGTGCCTGTGAAACGTTTCAGATATATGCACGGTTAGCAGGATGTAATAGGCACAAGTGGTATATAATTTTATATAAACGAATGATGCCAACCGAATCCCGCATCTACCTTTATACTTCCACCAGCTTTACTAATCGGCAACAACGTGATCAACATATGCGCACATATAACTTATTATATTCCGAACAAACGTACTATACTGGCGATGAACTGGAAGCATCTCTCACCTGCAAATGGCGCGCCAGTCAAGGATCCCAGCCCTTCAAAGACCATGAGTAGTCCATAGGCGTTCGATAGCCGAGGTAAGCCTACGATCAGTGTTACTATGGGGACGAGTAATGCCCCGTAACATCCAGAAAAGAATCCAAACAGCGACGACAACACGAGTAGAGACACGTACCCTATAAGCACAGGAGTCAGTATGATCATTATCCCAGATAGAGCAAATGACACGGCATAGACAAGATTTGGGTTCATTTTAGGATGTTGATTGATGACTCCGAACATAACACGTCCCACCAGATTAGTGATTCCTATGGCTGACATTATAAGAGAACTTCTCTCGGCATCAATTCCTGTTGATTGACAGTATGCGACCAGGTGGACATATACCACGGATAACCCGAAGCAAAACAGGAAGTTGTTGAGACAGACGAATAAAAAAGCAAGTTCCTTGAACACACGCAAATCCATTATTTTTGTGTATTTTCTTTCCCTAAATTCTCGTATTTGCACTGGTCGCATGAGGGCGCCACATACGCAGATATTCAGACACATGGCGCCCAAAATGATAAAACACCCTCTCCAGCCAAATAAACGAAGCAGCCATCGTATGAGCGGTGGGAAACTGAATGTACCAAGTCCAATACCCGAGGCAGTTATGCCTATTGCGATTGGTCGTCGTCTATCGAAGTAGTAACTAACAATTACTATCAAGGGAATATAAGTCAGTCCAGCACCAAGTCCTACATATAAAACAAGAACAAAACATGTAGAAGATATGATCAAATGATTCGATTCATCGGTCTATTAAAGATATACTCAGTATTCTATACTGAGCAGGGGAGCTTTCTGGCATTAACTATACACCTTAAATAGCTTAAACAGATTTTGATTGGTGCTTTGCAAGGATATTAGTGCATCTTTCCCTGAACAGACTCTGCATGGATAGCAGAAAATGGACCTTCCGTTGCCACTAGCTATGTGTATTTGCCGCAACGTACATGTATTTGCCAAATTTCCTAAATATCCCGGTGCCATAAGTACATACCTCTGCGGTGTAATTGTACAGTTATAGATGTTTTGGAGATGTTTTTGCGACAAATCCTGGTCGACCATGGCAAGGTTCGCTGTCGTTCGGACATTTGTCACGGTCTCGACCAAGATTTATCGGAAATACCATTTTGCGGAAATAACATTCTACAATGTTAGATGTCGGCTATGCTGAAAACCAAGTAGAAATTAAATGTATCTGTATTGTATGATACTGCGAACAACCCTCGGTGACAAAGAGCTAAAAATCACCGTTGAGCTGCTCCGTTTTCATACTGGTCTTCTTTTGCCTAAAACGACGATTTCGAGAAAGAATCACCAATATCAGTTTTTTTAAGTCAGTTTTGACACTAATCCATGCCGTGAATTTCCCTTATCGTCTCCAATTTCCGTGCCCCCTTCGACCAATGACACTGCTGACTATTGTAATAATCATCGCTTTCGGCAAAATAAGACCACTTTGAAATCTGTGATGTTTGGCACTTGGCACCGAAGCTTGTTTACAGTGTAATTGATGGATGAATGATGAGCCCCAGAGTGCCATGTGTTTTCGACTCCCTATACTTTCGTCCCTAGCTAAATCAGCCCCCCCCCCCCTCCCCCCTTCCCCTTTATTTGCTTTCTGTTTCGAATATACTACCACAAAACCTCAAATGAACCTCGATTGACAATGATTGAAAGCACCCACCTGTTAGGATCCCGAACGAGAAGTAAAGGAAGTAAATATTTGGTGCGAAGCTACTGACGATCAGTCCAATGGACATGGTTAATCCGCCGGCGATGGTCACTTTTCGAGAGCCAAACTTATTCGTCAACATACTTGCGACTGGCGCTGAAATGGGCCAGAGAGAACACATGAGACTCGTCAGAATATCTATTGACAATGGTACTTTGTCATGATGACGTACAAGAGAAGAATATCTGTTAACAATGGTACTTTGTCATGATGACGTACAAGAGAAGAATATCTGTTAACAATGGTACTTTGTCATGATGACGTACAAGAAAAGAATATCTATTAACAATGGTACTTTGTCATGATGACGTACAAGAAAAGAATATCTATTCACAATGGTACTTTGTCATGATGACGTAAAGAAAAGAATATCTATTAACAATGGTACTTTGTCATGATGACGTACAAGAGAAGAATATCTATTCACAATGGTACTTTGTCATGATGACGTACAAGAGAAGAATATCTGTTAACAATGGTACTTTGTCATGATGACGTACAAGAGAAGAATATCTGTTAACAATGGTACTTTGTCATGATGACGTACAAGAGAAGAATATCTGTTAACAATGGTACTTTGTCATGATGACGTACAAGAAAAGAATATCTGTTAACAATGGTACTTTGTCATGATGACGTACAAGAGAAGAATATCTATTCACAATGGTACTTTGTCATGATGACGTACAAGAAAAGAATATCTGTTAACAATGGTACTTTGTCATGATGACGTACAAGAGAAGAATATCTGTTAACAATGGTACTTTGTCATGATGACGTACAAGAGAAGAATATCTGTTAACAATGGTACTTTGTCATGATGACGTACAAGAAAAGAATATCTGTTAACAATGGTACTTTGTCATGATGATGTGCAAGAACATTTGTAGTTCATTGCCTCGTGTCCAAATTTGCGAATTAATAGATGGGTAGATATGTTTTAGTGTCGATTAATAATATGTGGTATACATATGAACATTCACTGGCGTTAACGGGGCAAATACAATTTGACCAATATAAATGTTACATTAACTAGGTGCAAAGTCTATTTGTGATAAATAACACGAAATGGTTCAGCGCTCTGAGAAACATTCGTGGGTAGGTTGGTTCAACAACTTTGTCGAGATGTGCAATACGGATTTATCAAAGTGTTTGATGTCATTCGATAAACACGCGTAACACGAATGATAGTTTCTTGAGCCACAAGGTTAGCAAGCAATCTACATAGCTATGAAGCATAAAGAATGCATGGCATTTACTCGAGCGAAAGAAAAAGACATATAGAAACAATATCTAAGTTTTATATTACAATCGGTCAAAAGAAACGTGAAACAGCGTGGAAGGACGTTTGAAATTAGACTTCTGTCTGTTTTAGCATTTACGTGTATATATATTAGCAACATTTTTCTTTTTATCTAAAATATTACACCTTTCGCCAAATTATACTTCCATGTAATCTCACGACAGCTATAGTGATACTGAAAACGGGATTACTCGTGGTCAAATAATTCATAGTTCGAAACCGACAAAAGCCCAACTGATATAATTTGGCCAGGTGGCCCAGAGAAAAAGGGTTAATCTCACTGATGTTAGGCTTCTGCTCGCAGACCATATGCATGTTTCAAGCAAAAGCAGAAGAAGCAGAAGAGGACGAAGAATTACGTTATTCGGTCTGGGATTTAATGAGAAACTGGGCTGACAAAAGGACGGTTCAGTAAGGGTCAACTTCAGATTACATACACGCTGCATACGTCACCGCAACCACCAGAGCACCAGCCCATGACGTCACGGACTTGGGAGAGTCGAAGATATCGAGAAACACCACATTGAAGATGCCAGCAGACCAGGATATACCGTACGAGAAGAAGATAACCATGAATGAAGCTGAGACTATGACCCAGCCCCAAGGCTGCTCGATACTCTTAACAACAGTGGTCATCCTACAAAAAGATCAGATTTCCGCTCTACAATAACTGCAGCCAACATCAATGTGAGATATAGGTATAATCCGGATATGGTATTCAAGGTAATATTTTGTTGATTAAACAAACGACTGAGCATACAACGCACTGGTATGGTTAACTAAGCTAGATTAAGCCTATCCGGCCGGGACGATTTGCGACATGGCCAACTCCTTAATATTTTCCTTAACCCACGAGGTATGGGGCTGAAACTTACCACAGTATACCCTTGGGTCAAGCACTACTAGAAAATGCAAAAACCTCAAACATGACCGCCATGATGACGTCACAGTGACATCATTTTGAAAATGCCATTTTTGGACGATATTGCGGTCAGATTTTTCGAATTTTTTAGTTGTGCTATTTTTTCGCAAAAAAAACTACATGATAAATTAGTAAATAATAATCTGATGTGAAATCAAATAGTTTTTGCCCGCGCAAGCAGGAAAAGCTCTGTCTATGAATCATGAGAACACAGCATATAACCGCAGCATACAAAAAGATACAACGTGGCTTTTATTCTTTCTACTGTTAGGAAGGCATTTCTGCATGTTGTCCACAGATCTATGTGCGCGGTCGCAATGAAAACGGCGATATAATTAGACCCATACAAAGCCCCATAATATTAGCATTAACACCAGCAAAACGCCTGGTCGAAATACATCATGCAGTAGTTATTAATATGTGATTGACAAAAGCTGAATGTAGACTAAATGTAGACTGCATTTATCTCGCCATTAAATTAATACATATTACTCCAATAACAAACTGAGTATCAGTGAAGTCCACATGAACAGCTACAATAAAAGCGTGGCTGGAATACAAATCATCACGGGAATCAGTGTTGGTTCTTCTGATGTTTTTTTTTAGAAATATGCAGTCAGTATATTTGCCTGTGGGGTCAAGCGACTTATGATGAGATTCTGCTGGTGGACATTTCGTCCCCGGGGCTTGCCCTCTGTACAAATCTTTGCGATTGTAGTTTTGTGACTTGTAAACACGGTGAAGAATGAAGCGAATTGGTTGTCTCACATGTATTTGTCCTGAATAACAACATGCATTCTATTAATGCACATTGGTTTATACGTGTTGTGGTCTATCTGGTGGTCACATGGATTAGCATTTTCCATCAGATGAGTCGATAGGGCTATTACATCCTCTCTCTGAAACATTTGTTTTCAATACCTCTAAGGTCGTGTGATCGTGCCATTTAAGATGGCCACATGAACATCTACATGTATAATAAAAGCGTGGCTGGAATACAAATCATCACAGGGATCCGTTTTGGTTCTTCTGATGTTTTTAGAAATATGCAGTTAGTATATTTGCCTGTGGGGTCAAATGATTTCTTGTCGGTACTCCGGTATCGTTAGAGTCAATGACTTCTTCTCAGTACTACGGTATGGTTGGAGTCAATGATTTCTTGTTAGTACTCCGGCATCGTTGGAGTCAATGACCTCTTGTCAGTACTCCGGTATCGTTAGAGTCAATGACTTCTTGTCAGTACTCCGGTATGGTTGGAGTCAATGATTTCTTGTTAGTACTCCGGTATCGTTGGAGTCAATGACCTCTTGTCAGTACTCCGGTATCGTTAGAGTCAATGACTTCTTGTCAGTACTCCGGTATGGTTGGAGTCAATGATTTCTTGTTAGTACTCCGGTATCGTTGGAGTCAATGACCTCTTGTCAGTACTCCGGTATCGTTGGAGTCAATGACTTCTTGTCAGTACTCCGGTATGGTTGGAGTCAATGATTTCTTGTTAGTACTCCGGTATCGTTGGAGTCAATGACCTCTTGTCAGTACTCCGGTATCGTTAGAGTCAATGACTTCTTGTCAGTACTCCGGTATGGTTGGAGTCAATGATTTCTTGTTAGTACTCCGGTATCGTTGGAGTCAATGACCTCTTGTCAGTACTCCGGTATCGTTAGAGTCAATGACTTCTTGTCAGTACTCCGGTATGGTTGGAGTCAATGATTTCTTGTTAGTACTCCGGTATCGTTGGAGTCAATGACCTCTTGTCAGTACTCCGGTATCGTTGGAGTCAATGACTTCTTGTCAGTACTCCGGTATGGTTGGAGTCAATGATTTCTTGTTAGTACTCCGGTATCGTTGGAGTCAATGACCTCTTGTCAGTACTCCGGTATCGTTGGAGTCAATGACTTCTTGTCAGTACTCCGGTATCGTTGGAGTCAATGATTTCTTGTTAGTACTCCGGTATCGTTGGGGTCAATGACCTCTTGTCAGTACTCCGGTATCGTTGGAGTCAATGACTTCTTGTCAGTTCTCCGGTATCGTTTTCTACCACCCTTGTAATGTTGCGTTAACATATTGTGCGTTCCTAGCAAACAGGGTTAGGATTATCTCATCTACGGCTGTGTTACCTCAGACAGCATATTTTTTTTCAAACCGCAGACACACTTCTCCACAGATGGTGCCTTGGATAAATTGGAATGATGTTCACTGGTCATTTCACACTTATACTCTCTTGACAAGTTGCGTTTTTGTGCAGATTTACTAAAACCACTCTTTTCGACAGCTTAGATGTACATGTCATGCTAAGTTGGAGTGTTTTTGCATACCTTTTCGCCTGAACCATCAAATGTAAAGTTACAATGGATGACTTCACTCACCTCCTCTAATTCAGAGCATTTCCTGAACCACCGATTACCTTTTAATAAAAATCAAAATCGGCTAATATTTTCTTGAAATCATTCATCTACATGTATGTAATATTACGGCGAATATGAGTTAGATAAGTGAGGTTTTTCTTTTAGTATTTCTTCAATTTGAGGAATATCTTCCCTGCATGTACTTAAGCTGACGCTGAAGGGTGTGGTAGGAAAGTAGAGATCTTTGGTCAAAACTTGCAGTGAAGGCCCCATAGTAGTATTTAACTGATTTCATATCTACATACCGTGTACATACAGCAAATTAACGGTGCTCACGTGGCACCCTTGAGCATTTTGATAAAACACTTTGTTAATATGATACAGTAACTGATTTGTGGGAATGCAAATAATTTCATAAATACATTGAGTCTAGGAAGCTAAATCTTGTTACTCTATATATCTCAGTCAAACTTTATCTGTAAATGTAAAAAATAGTCAAGATTCCCGCTCTGGTTACGTCACAGTGATACAATTTTCCATGAAATACACTATTTCTTAGCTGATTTGTTTTACGTTGTTTCCGAGTTTGTTCTTGCTGCAATTTTCTCTGCATAAACTGTAGAAAAAATTGAAAAATATTGATTTGATATGAAATAAAATATTTTGAGATATTTCAACACTGAATGGGCAAATATCTGGAAGAAAAAAATGATCG
The DNA here is from genome assembly GCA_036873755.1 of Hanleya hanleyi. NCBI lineage: Eukaryota > Metazoa > Mollusca > Polyplacophora > Lepidopleurida > Hanleyidae > Hanleya > Hanleya hanleyi. Next base: position 75,385 of record JAVTVY010032322.1, read on the forward strand.
TCATCTTGAGCTTACATCTGATGCTCTGCTCTTGTGATTTTGTGAATAGTCTCAAAATGACCACAACGTGATAAACTATCAAGGTAAGTTCTCAATGTATCCAGGGCATCAGGAAGAAGATCATTAAAGGGGCAGAATCCACCGTCCAACCCTAGGCCAGAACTCGAAAACAAGATGGCGGCCAGGGCAGGTTATATGGCCCGGCTCCTCATTATGTTCCTATTATGTTGAACATGAAGGAATTATACCCGTATTTTCGGGTTGAAATGTTTTCTGATGATGGGACAATGCCACGCAAAGCAGAAATTTCAAGGTGGGAGGTTTTCGTACTATAATTATCATGTCCTAATTTTCCAAGCGAGAGTTTTCTAAATTTTCAATGGGCTTTATTACATGGCGATGTTCACCCCAACCTGGTGCGAAAGAAACGGTGGTCCTTCAGATGTGATTATCCGCATGCTATGATTTAACCCAGCCCGGACACATCTGAAAAGGGTCACTTGGGGATCAGAGCGCGCACTAGGTAAAACGTAGGAAACCGGACATTGGTCTCGGGTAGGCCGCGAGCCCGTGCACCAAAATGGTCGTCCCGTTCGCACCTGGAGCTGACCAATTTCTGTCTATACAGCATGAAAGTGTAGGGTATGCGGACCATTCCAGTGGTGGCAGGCCGGAAATCTGAGTGGGCTTATAGCTACAGCAATTTTGCTGCGAGCGGTGGTGATACTAATTTTGTGAAAATATATGTGAGTTGGGGAAAATGCGATCATTTGTGCTTAACTGGTTAAATCAAAACGAGAGATGTTGTATATCAAAATAAAGCCCATGCTTTTGACTAGAGAACAACAATAATACGAAAAAAAATCGACGTCACAATGACGTCATAACTACCCATATCGGTCCGGGGAAGGGGAAAATATGACCGCCGCTAAACTATTTGACCTATTTCCAGAAGGGAACAGAATTATGTACCAAAACTTTCTGGCATCATATCTTATCATACTGGGGTCATTTTATGTCATTGTGAAGAAGCTTGGTGACAAAGAATCATGACATCACAAAGATAGATACCCTCAATAACATTTAGGCACTCGTTGGATTTGGGGCTGCGATGCACTTCGTCCTTTTAACATCGTCAAATCTACAACTACTGTAACAAACTGTATATGGATGGAAAGATGCCTCGACAAATGACGTCATCATGATGTCACAATAGCCTCTTAATATACATTCATTTTCACCTCTATTTAGTTCAGTTGAATACTTTACAAAAAGAATAGGGCGGAACCCGTCAATAATTTCAGAATAAGGCATCTCGATAGCATTGTACTGAAAAAATCCAGGTTTAACATATCAGAAGTCTTAGTGAACAGTGTTGCAGGAAATCGAAATTGGGAAAACAAAATGTTCACATTCATACAATAAATCACCATTACGACTTGTTTCAATGAGGATTGAATCCTCTCATATGGTTCTCTTGGCGCATTTCTGGAATCCCGAAATATCATGGTATCTATGACAACGGCACTAAATGCGCAGCAGATGGGCATTCTGAGCAGGGGTGGTAATTATCATAAAAAGTAGATAGGAAAAAAGAAAGTTCAGCGTCAGGTGATATAATCTTTTAAGTCAAGATCATTGCTCATCATAGAAGAGTGTAGCATGATAACGAGAGATCCTGAAGGATCTTGGCGCCCACCATTTTCCGATAATTGTAAGCTAATGACAAGAGGATCTTTTTGTCCATTGTTACTAAGAACAAACGATTGATTTGTAATTTTGTTTACAGAATTTCGCATCTGATCGAAAAAGGGACACTGTAAAACACCCAGATATCATCTTTCCAAGTTTCAAGAGTTTCAAGATTTCTAGAAACTGTACTTATGTCAGTTGTTATAGTAAAAGAGAAAAGATCAAATTTAGTCTGAAAGTGAATATCCGGAGGAACCTTCGTCTTCATTTTGTAGTGGGTTTTTTTGCATGTGTCATCATTGGGTACTGGAAGCGAAGACAAATCTCTTTGACGCTTTGGCATGAGCTATGAAACATACTTAAGATTTTATAATTAGGAACGAATACTAATTCTGTTATGTTTACTGGACTAGTTTGAGATATCTCTTTTAAGATACCATGCTAGAAAATAGTAAGATGGTACAATACTTAATACTGAAGGGATCCACGCAGTAATGTTGAAACTTTGAAAGTGTCTGAATCCTGATTATCTCCCTTGGATCGAAACACGCAGTAGTCTACAGTTGTCGAGTTGTGACGTGTCACAAGAGTGACGTCCCTTCATGTAGCCGACCTGTCGGCAGACAAAACGGTGGGGCAGTTCACTTGCAACTGCATGGACTAAAGAAAACTGATTTAAAAGTTGAAGAAATACATTTTAATTCCGAATTATTTGAACTCCTTGATATGGAAGGTGAAGGTATGGATATTCTCTATAGTCAATATACAGAATATGCTCCACCGTTTGATCCGCCGACTCTTGTGATGCAACGTCACAACTCGAGAATACCGTATTGATTTGAAGCGTAACTTGGATTTTCGATTCGAACCAAAACAGGTATCTTGCACAACTCGGCCCCCTGTGGGACCTGTGTACCAAATTTCAGAAAGGTCCATGAAGCAGGTCCTGAGAATTCACGATAACAATGTTTCAAGGGGAAATTCAAGATGGCCACCTGGCGGCCATTTTGGATTTTCGAATCGGACCAAAAAAGGTATCTTGCACAACTGGACCACAAGGGGAACCTATGTACAAAATTTGAGAAAGATCCATGCAGTACTTCCTGAGAAATCATGATAAAGTTTCATGGAGAAATGTAAGATGGCCGCCTGGTGGCCATATTGGATTTTCGATTCGGACCGAAAAAGGTATGTTGCACAACTAGACCCTAAGGAGAATCTGTGTACCAAATTTGAGAAAGATCCACGAAGTACTTCCTGGGAAATGATGATAAAGTGTCATGGGAAAATCCAAGATGGCTGCCTGGTGGCCATATTGGGTTTTAGAATCGGACCAGAAAATGTATCTTGCGCAACCTGACCACAAGGGGAACCTGTGTACCAAATTTGAGAAAAATCCATGCAGTACTTCCTGAGAAATTACGATAACAAAGTTTCATGGGGAAATCCAAGATGGCTGCCTGGTGGCCATATTGGATTTCCGAATCGGACCAGAAAAGGAATCTTGCACAACTAAACCCCAAGGGGAACCTGTGTACCAAATTTGAGAAAGATCCATGCGGTAGTTCCTGAGAAATCGCGATAACAAGGTTTCATGGAGAAATCCAATATGGCCGCCTTGTGGCCATATTAGATTCTTGAATCCGACCGGAAAGGTATCTTGCACAACTAGACCCCAAGGAGAACCTGTGTACCAAATTTGAGAAAGATCCACGTAGTAGTTCCTGAGAAATCGCGATAACAGGAATTGTTTACGGACGGACGGCGGACCACGGACGAAAAGTGATTTGAACAGTCCACCATCTGGTGATGGTGGGCTAAAAACGGTCATGAAGCCATAATAAAATAATGCGGATTCATCCAGGGTTTGACATACATGATGTGTAAGGTATTCTATCCCAGCGTCCTGCTTGATGTCGTTTACCATGCCTTCGCAAAGTATCACTAAGGTTGAAATTCATGCAAAAGTAATGTCATGTCCTACCTCTATGGTATGCATAAATACATGTCACTAGACCATTCATGCTGAACCAACAATTAATGACTGTACTCTATAAGTTGAGAATAACAGGGCATTCAGTTTATACATTACATAGGGCTGATTATCTATCAGTTGCTACATTATACTATACCTTGGAATATTACAGAGACAAACAATGGATAACGTAACATATAAAAGCTATGTTTCCATGTCGAATTGAGCCTGTGAATCTCTGTTCTATTTTAGAATGTGATCTCTCTAGCATCCCCATATAGGAGTAGGAGTATATTACAATCTGTATTTGTTGGGGAATGATTTTGGGGTGCACAAAAACAATTATAGTTTGCACAGGCCATATTGCACCGTAAAATAACTATATTGAAGTTAACAAGAGTGTGAGCCTTGATCGATGATCTTCCAAGGAATGCCAAATGATATGCACCAAGGGTGTATCGACTTTCATTCCTATCAGTCGATCATCCAGGTTGCCTAGGAATGCTTTCATGTAGAGGTATATGGTTGCTTCCTAGTCGCCAGACGTCGTCAATTTTCGCCACCTCTATTGTTTCACTCCATGACAATGTGGAAGGACGTACTCTCATATTCTTGCTCCATAGCCCCCTCTCATTTTAGCTTTACAAATGTACTAGTTTTTTCTGTGGTGTTTACTCGTGTGTTACAAGTGATGGTCCCCATAAGCTAATGCGTATTGTAATACAGCAATATTTTTACATCAAAAATCCAATAGTCTTTCGACAATTCCCTAAAATGTCATAATGACATTACTTCCTCTTACTTAAGAAACCATACCCTCGATGAGATACATAGTATAGGGTGCAGTGACCAAACAGCTGGGGCAGGTATACATGCCGTTTTAGTTTGGGTAGGAAAGACACAAATGAACATATATCTACTGAACTATGTCAAATCATTTAATCTGCAAAGATAAAGATAACATACATCCCGAAAGGGCAACCATCAGTTGTTCATACATCCGAAATGCGAATCTAATCTACCTAATAGAGATAATTAATCAAAACGAAGAAACAGTATGTTTAGTTGTATATGCATGCAAAACAGATGACAATGAACACAGTCAATTAGTTTTCGGAGCTATTACGTGTTTTTCTGAACACTCAACTGAACTTTCCACCTCTGATATAGTTTGCGCTGTTCGTTTCTAAATTGTAATATTATAGCTGATTTTTTTAAACTATTTCCATCATACACAGGCTTTTTTGAGAAGAAAAAAAAAACGGAAAATAAAATTTTCGAAAAATCGACCCAAAAATAACCGGAAAATAGCTGCCGAGAAGACGACGTCACAGTGGCGGCCATCTTTTTTTTCACATTTTCGGGTAGAGCATGAACCAAAGATACTGTATGGTAAATTTCAGCGGTTTAGTCTTTCAGGGAAAGCGAAAATATATAGGGGCACTTTCAGCTCTAGGCTGCGATATACAGATAACCCAGATACGTTTGATTTGGCCTGTCGGGATATATACAAGATTTCACACCTCGCTGCACTGGCATCATGCACTGATTGTGGGAAAGAAGCTCGGTACTGCATTTAAACATACATGCAAAACGACAGCTCATTTCTGCCTTTATATATTTCGATATTTCCATTTCAGTCGTGATTGAGAATTAGTATGGGTGTCTTTCAATCGCTTGTATTTGTGTACCTCTGAGATAGCACATTTGTCGAAGTGATCGTTCAGTGTGTCAAGATAGATACATTCGGGGCTGGCGTGTCACATACAAACATTGAGGTCAAGGTCATTGTGATCCAAAAATTCGGAAATAATTAAAAATCTTAATTGTGCGTGTTAGATGATACATTAAGGGAGATGATATGTTGTGTGAGCATGTGTGGGTTAGGGTGAATAGGGTATGTAGTTCGTCAACTCTTTTGTACATCTCTATATCTTATGTTTTGCAGGTGTATATTGTCTCATGCGGCTGCCGCAAACCACCATCATCTCAATATGTCCAGAGGTGTAGATTTTGAGAACATCTATCATGGTTTGATGATCCGCTTGCCCAGAGACAGTAGCCACCATGGTGGAGTTTGTGATGTAGATTCTATGCTTCTTGACATAATTTTGTCAATTGTCTGGATTTTCATTGTTTTGTGACCGTACGGCGAATCCTATTTGTAAAAGACTATAGGAATATGCATGACAGGCTGCTGGAGATCTGTTTACCACATGTGGACACTGACTATCAAATTTGCAGAAAAGCTGCAGTTTAATGTATGTAGTTTTTGTCAAGATTACTGATCCACCACCCCGAACTTTTGAAAAAAATGACCGGTTGGCAAGAAATGATATTTACTATCTTCTCGTCATTGAATACAGATAGAAACTAGTTTGTCTATGCCTTGTACCATAAACAAACTATCATCGAATACGGCTACTTACTCCCAAACTGCATTTAACAACCGATTTATTTAACGATCGCAAAACGTTTCTCAAGGGAACCACCCATAGCGTTATATCAAACATGTATTGAACTCGCAAAATGCATAAAACACTATACAAAGCTAAATTCTTAGCTGGTTCCAGAAGCTGCACTACCAAGCTTCTTTCAGCCCTGTTGACGGGGCACTTCACGAGGTAAAAGCGTTTTGGGAAAGGTAGTACCGGTACGCCACTATTTTCCTACGAAGTAGGCTACAGATCGCAAATTGTCCGGTAATGAGTGAGTCAGTGAGGCAGTCAGTCAGTCAGTCCATCCGAATCCTTTCGTCGGCAAAATAAGGAGAACCGTTGACATCAGAACCTTGATTTTTGGCATGAACGTGCATTAGGGCATTGTTACCAGCAAGTTCTGAGCTGACCGAATTCTCATGAAAATTTGATATATAATTATTTTTTTTATTATTTATTGATGGCTCAGCGAGTGCACTGTCATGCCCATCGGGAACCCTTGGCTGTAAGTTTCACTGTGTATATATAACACAGTACAAAATCTGGTGGGATATGCCATCCATAATTGTTTTTATGAAATAGGAAATGCTAATTTTCCATCATTTGTTAGTGCATTTATCTACACTGCTATTACCAACTTGCCAGCTTCAATACACACAATTCAGTATATTGTTTTAGATATATGTAAACTGTGGCCTTTAACGTGTATCCTATTTCACATCCAAACATTTCATCACAGACCACATCAGGCTTCAAATTCAGGTCAAATTGCCCACTGGTGGTGAAATATCCTACATCAACCAATAAAGTCAGCCTGGTGCAATAACCCAGCAGAAGAAAGAAAGATGTGGTATCATCCTTCAGATTAGTCTGTGTTAGCAACAATGATAACAGTTTACTGAAGGTGAAACAAAGCCATCCTGCAAGCCACCCAAGGAATTTATCAGCTTGTGTTGGGACATTTTGTTGGTATCATGTAAGCTGTTTAGTAGTTTACTCATTCAAATGTCCATACCATATTTTCTGTTATTCAACAGACAAATTTCTTCACTGGTTTGAATTGTTTAAGTTTTACTGGATTTCAACTGCTACAAATAGAACACAGTACTGATACTGTAGAAATGGGTCTCAAAACTAACAGCTGGTGAACTATTTGGTAGTGTGAATTTAATTATTCCATGTTGAGTGCAGTTTGTTCACATGAATGGTGGAATGTCTGGACTCTCAAATGAAAGCGTGTTATACATGTACATAGCTCAAACATGTCAGGTTTGAGGAACAAGCATGGTTGCAATTAAGATATAATCAAAGAAATTTCTTGACAATTATTGAATCTAAGTAGGCCCCTACATAACAAAATTAGCTTGATAAAAAAAGGCGTTCCTGGCGCGAATTGTTTTCTTTGAGAGAGAATGGTATTTTCTGAGTTACATGTATCTGTACAAAGATAGGTTGTTCAAGGAGGCTTTGTTTTTGCTGTTGCGTGCATCAAGTGTATGGAAACATGATATATGCACCCAGAGCCCTGATCTACAGCTGTATAAAGCTCAACATCTGGCATTGACGGCATGTTTAAAGGGTCTTAATTTATTTTCTTTGTGTAGAATTTAACTAGATAAAGTAACTTTGATCATGATGTGAAAATATGAGCACATACTTTGAGTTTTTGTACCTCTTGAATATTGACTATATGTCACACTGGGATATAATTTAAACAAAAAATTACATGTGTAAACAAAATATGTCTAAATTTTTCTTGTCATTTCAAATCTTGATCCATTTTGATTCCTTGATTAGGGGATACAGAATCACTGCTACGGAGTGTGTTGGTGTGTCACAGCAATGTAATTCCGATTCACACAACGAAGCTGAGGTGGTTTAATGTTTATCAATGAAGAAAATCACCGATCAACCGTCATAGAATATAATGTGAAACAAGAAAACCGGAATAGTACATCCATCAGATTGCCGATATCCAAAATGTGTTGTCTCATATATCTAGAAAACAACGTGGTGTAGAGACGCTATTTATTCATCTTTGTACCGGTTATGCTCAGGAGAATGACATAGAATCATTATGATCTTGTACAGAGAAGGTGTTGGTCTTGAGTTGGATTACCGTAAACTACATAAATGCTACCTTTCTACTATAGTACTATATATAAAAAATTGTTGTATTGTTGGGAAAATAATGCGATTCAAAAAGTTGTTTTGATCCTGGACAAGGGCACTGAAAACCATTAAAGAGATGTAAATGTATTTTCACACGTAAAGCTTGAAATCTACTGAACTTTTATTATTCAATCTGTTTCCTTTAGTTAAAAAATTGTAAAATTAAATCGGCGATCGTTATTTATTTTTGGAATGAAGGCGCATTAGGAGACTGTTACCAACAAGTTCTGAGCTGACCTACTTTTGATGAAAATTTCTGGTGATTTTTGATGAAAATCACTTTCGATTCTGACTTGGGCAGTGCCCATCTTAATATAGGCAGGATTTCAACTGGGGTTGGGGATTTCCAAGAGTTCAGTTCGCGTTCGAGTCCTAATGCCTACTCTACTTCGTAGGTCCTGTGACGTTAGTCACACTGCTCATGTATGAAATAGGAAATGCTAATTTTCCATCATTTCTTAGTGCATTTATCTACACTGCTATTACCAACTTGCCAGCCTCAATACACACAATTCAGTATATTTTTATAGATATATGTAAACTGTGGCCTTTAACGTGTATCCTATTTCACATCCAAACATTTCATCACAGATCACATCAGGCTTCAAATTCAGGTCAAATTACCCACTGGTGGTGAAATATCCTACATCAACCAATTAAGTCAGCCTGGTGCAATAACCCAGCAGAAGAAAGAAAGATGTGGTATCATCCTTCAAATTAGTCTGTGTGAGCAACACTGATAAAAGTTTACTGAGGGTGAAACAAAGCCATGACGGCATGTTTAAAGGATCTTAATTTATTTTCTTTGGGTAGAATTTAACTAGATAAAGTAACTTTTATCATGATGTGAAAATATGAGCACATACTTTGAGGTTTTGTTTGTACCTCTTGAATATTGACTATATATCATACTTGGATATAATTTAACGAAAAAAATTACAAATGTAAACAAAATATGTCTAAATTTTTCTTGTCGTTTCAAATCTTGATCCATTTTGATTCCTTGATTAGGGGATACAGAATCACTGCCACGGAGTGTGTTGGTGTGTCACAGCAATGCAATTCCGATTCACACAACGAAGCTGAAGTGGTTTAACGTTTATCAATGAAGAAAATCACCGATCAACCGCCATAGAATATCATGTGAAACAAGAAAACCGGAATAATACATTCATCAGATTGCCGATACCCAAAATGTGTTGTCTCATATATCTAGATAACAACGTGATGTAGAGACGCCATTTATTCGTCTTTGTACCGGTTATGCTCAGGAGAATGACATAGAATCATTATTATCTTGTGCAGAGAAGGTGTTGGTCTTGAGTTGATTTACCGTAAACTACATAAATGCTACCTTTCTACTATAGTACTACATATAAAAATTTGTTGGGAAAATAATGCGATTCAAAAAGTTGTTTTGATCCTGGACAAGGGCACTGAAAACCATCAAAGAGATGTAAATGTATGTTCACACGTAAAGCTTGAAATCTACTGAACTTTTTATTATTCAATCTGTTTCTTTTAGTTAAAAAATTGTAAAATTAAATCGGCGACCGTTATTTATTTTTGGAATGAAGGCGCATTAGGAGACTGTTACCAACAAGTTCTGAGCTGACCTACTTTTGATAAAAATTTCTGGTGATTTCTGATGAAAATGTTTTACATTTTCGGGTAGAGCATGAACCAAAGATACTGTATGGTAAATTTCAGCGGTTTAGTCTTTCAGGGAAAGCGAAAATATATAGGGGCACTTTCAGCTCTAGGCTGCGATACACAGATAACCCAGATACGTTTGATTTGGCCTGTCGGGATATATACAAGATTTCACACCTCGCTGCACTGGCATCATGCACTGATTGTGGGAAAGAAGCTCGGTACTGCATTTAAACATACATGCAAAACGACAGCTCATTTCTGCCTTTATATATTTCGATATTTCCATTTCAGTCGTGATTGAGAATTAGTATGGGTGTCTTTCAATCGCTTGTATTTGTGTACCTCTGAGATAGCACATTTGTCGAAGTGATCGTTCAGTGTGTCAAGATAGATACATTCGGGGCTGGCGTGTCACATACAAACATTGAGGTCAAGGTCATTGTGATCCAAAAATTCGGAAATAATTAAAAATCTTAATTGTGCGTGTTAGATGATACATTAAGGGAGATGATATGTTGTGTGAGCATGTGTGGGTTAGGGTGAATAGGGTATGTAGTTCGTCAACTCTTTTGTACATCTCTATATCTTATGTTTTGCAGGTGTATATTGTCTCATGCGGCTGCCGCAAACCACCATCATCTCAATATGTCCAGAGGTGTAGATTTTGAGAACATCTATCATGGTTTGATGATCCGCTTGCCCAGAGACAGTAGCCACCATGGTGGAGTTTGTGATGTAGATTCTATGCTTCTTGACATAATTTTGTCAATTGTCTGGATTTTGATTGTTTTGTGACCGTACGGCGAATCCTATTTGTAAAAGACTATAGGAATATGCATGACAGGCTGCTGGAGATCTGTTTACCACATGTGGACACTGACTATCAAATTTGCAGAAAAGCTGCAGTTTAATGTATGTAGTTTTTGTCAAGATTACTGATCTATCCACCACCCCGAACTTTTGAAAAAAATGACCGGTTGGCAAGAAATGATATTTACTATCTTCTCGTCATTGAATACAGATAGAAACTAGTTTGTCTATGCCTTGTACCCTTGATAAACAGGATCGGTACCAATTTTGCGCTATATATACCTTCATCATATGTAAACATTTCTATTACCAGATGCTGGTTTAGAAATTGAGTATAAACAAACTATCATCGAATACGGCTACTTACTCCCAAACTGCATTTAACAACCGATTTATTTAACGATCGCAAAACGTTTCTCAAGGGAACCACCCATAGCGTTATATCAAACATGTATTGAACTCGCAAAATGCATAAAACACTATACAAAGCTAAATTCTTAGCTGGTTCCAGAAGCTGCACTACCAAGCTTCTTTCAGCCCTGTTGACGGGGCACTTCACGAGGTAAAAGCGTTTTGGGAAAGGTAGTACCGGTACGCCACTATTTTCCTACGAAGTAGGCTACAGATCGCAAATTGTCCGGTAATGAGTGAGTCAGTGAGGCAGTCAGTCAGTCAGTCCATCCGAATCCTTTCGTCGGCAAAATAAGGAGAACCGTTGACATCAGAACCTTGATTTTTGGCATGAACGTGCATTAGGGCATTGTTACCAGCAAGTTCTGAGCTGACCGAATTCTCATGAAAATTTGATGTATAATTATTTTTTTTATTATTTATTGATGGCTCAGCGAGTGCACTGTCATGCCCATCGGGAACCCTTGGCTGTAAGTTTCACTGTGTATATATAACACAGTACAAAATCTGGTGGGATATGCCATCCATAATTGTTTTTATGAAATAGGAAATGCTAATTTTCCATCATTTGTTAGTGCATTTATCTACACTGCTATTACCAACTTGCCAGCTTCAATACACACAATTCAGTATATTGTTTTAGATATATGTAAACTGTGGCCTTTAACGTGTATCCTATTTCACATCCAAACATTTCATCACAGACCACATCAGGCTTCAAATTCAGGTCAAATTGCCTACTGGTGGTGAAATATCCTACATCAACCAATTAAGTCAGCCTGGTGCAATAACCCAGCAGAAGAAAGAAAGATGTGGTATCATCCTTCAGATTAGTCTGTGTTAGCAACAATGATAACAGTTTACTGAAGGTAAAACAAAGCCATCCTGCAAGCCACCCAAGGAATTTATCAGCTTGTGTTGGGACATTTTGTTGGTATCATGTAAGCTGTTTAGTAGTTTACTCATTCAAATGTCCATACCATATTTTCTGTTATTCAACAGACAAATTTCTTCACTGGTTTGAATTGTTTAAGTTTTACTGGATTTCAACTGCTACAAATAGAACACAGTACTGATACTGTAGAAATGGGTCTCAAAACTAACAGCTGGTGAACTATTTGGTAGTGTGAATTTAATTATTCCATGTTGAGTGCAGTTTGTTCACATGAATGGTGGAATGTCTGGACTCTCAAATGAAAGCGTGTTATACATGTACATAGCTCAAACATGTCAGGTTTGAGGAACAAGCATGGTTGCAATTAAGATATAATCAAAGAAATTTCTTGACAATTATTGAATCTAAGTAGGCCCCTACATAACAAAATTAGCTTGATAAAAAAAGGCGTTCCTGGCGCGAATTGTTTTCTTTGAGAGAGAATGGTATTTTCTGAGTTACATGTATCTGTACAAAGATAGGTTGTTCAAGGAGGCTTTGTTTTTGCTGTTGCGTGCATCAAGTGTATGGAAACATGATATATGCACCCAGAGCCCTGATCTACAGCTGTATAAAGCTCAACATCTGGCATTGACGGCATGTTTAAAGGGTCTTAATTTATTTTCTTTGTGTAGAATTTAACTAGATAAAGTAACTTTGATCATGATGTGAAAATATGAGCACATACTTTGAGTTTTTGTACCTCTTGAATATTGACTATATGTCACACTGGGATATAATTTAAACAAAAAATTACATGTGTAAACAAAATATGTCTAAATTTTTCTTGTCATTTCAAATCTTGATCCATTTTGATTCCTTGATTAGGGGATACAGAATCACTGCTACGGAGTGTGTTGGTGTGTCACAGCAATGTAATTCCGATTCACACAACGAAGCTGAGGTGGTTTAATGTTTATCAATGAAGAAAATTACCGATCAACCGTCATAGAATATAATGTGAAACAAGAAAACCGGAATAGTACATCCATCAGATTGCCGATACCCAAAATGTGTTGTCTCATATATCTAGAAAACAACGTGGTGTAGAGACGCTATTTATTCATCTTTGTACCGGTTATGCTCAGGAGAATGACATAGAATCATTATGATCTTGTACAGAGAAGGTGTTGGTCTTGAGTTGAATTACCGTAAACTACATAAATGCTACCTTTCTACTATAGTACTATATATAAAAAATTGTTGTATTGTTGGGAAAATAATGCGATTCAAAAAGTTGTTTTGATCCTGGACAAGGACACTGAAAACCATTAAAGAGATGTAAATGTATTTTCACACGTAAAGCTTGAAATCTACTGAACTTTTTATTATTCAATCTGTTTCCTTTAGTTAAAAAATTATAAAATTAAATCGGCGATTGTTATTTATTTTTTGGAATGAAGGCGCATTAGGAGACTGTTACCAACAAGTTCTGAGCTGACCTACTTTTGATGAAAATTTCTGGTGATTTTGATGAAAATCACTGGCGATTCTGACTTGGGCGGTGCCCATCTTAATATAGGCAGGATTTCAACTGGGGGTGGGGATTTCCAAGAGTTCAGTTCGCGTTCGAGTCCTAATGCCTACTCTACTTCGTAGGTCCTGTGACGTTAGTCACACTGCTCATGTATGAAATAGGAAATGCTAATTTTCCATCATTTCTTAGTGCATTTATCTACACTACTATTACCAACTTGCCAGCCTCAATACACACAATTCAGTATATTTTTATAGATATATGTAAACTGTGGCCTTTAACGTGTATCCTATTTCACATCCAAACATTTCATCACAGACCACATCAGGTTTCAAATTCAGGTCAAATTACCCACTGGTGGTGAAATATCCTACATCAACCAATTAAGTCAGCCTGGTGCAATAACCCAGCAGAAGAAAGAAAGATGTGGTATCATCCTTCAAATTAGTCTGTGTGAGCAACACTGATAAAAGTTTACTGAGGGTGAAACAAAGCCATGACGGCATGTTTAAAGGATCTTAATTTATTTTCTTTGGGTAGAATTTAACTAGATAAAGTAACTTTTATCATGATGTGAAAATATGAGCACATACTTTGAGGTTTTGTTTGTACCTCTTGAATATTGACTATATATCACACTTGGATATAATTTAACGAAAAAAATTACAAATGTAAACAAAATATGTCTAAATTTTTCTTGTCGTTTCAAATCTTGATCCATTTTGATTCCTTGATTAGGGGATACAGAATCACTGCCACGGAGTGTGTTGGTGTGTCACAGCAATGCAATTCCGATTCACACAACGAAGCTGAGGTGGTTTAGCGTTTATCAATGAAGAAAATCACCGATCAACCGCCATAGAATATCATGTGAAACAAGAAAACCGGAATAATACATTCATCAGATTGCCGATACCCAAAATGTGTTGTCTCATATATCTAGATAACAACGTGATGTAGAGACGCCATTTATTCGTCTTTGTACCGGTTATGCTCAGGAGAATGACATAGAATCATTATTATCTTGTGCAGAGAAGGTGTTGGTCTTGAGTTGATTTACCGTAAACTACATAAATGCTACCTTTCTACTATAGTACTACATATAAAAATTTGTTGGGAAAATAATGCGATTCAAAAAGTTGTTTTGATCCTGGACAAGGGCACTGAAAACCATCAAAGAGATGTAAATGTATGTTCACACGTAAAGCTTGAAATCTACTGAACTTTTTATTATTCAATCTGTTTCTTTTAGTTAAAAATTGTAAAATTAAATCGGCGACCGTTATTTATTTTTGGAATGAAGGCGCATTAGGAGACTGTTACCAACAAGTTCTGAGCTGACCTACTTTTGATAAAAATTTCTGGTGATTTCTGATGAAAATTTCTGGTGATTTTTGATGAAAATCACTGGCGATTCTGACTTGGGCGGTGCCCATCTCAATATAGGCAGGATTTCAACTGGGGGTGGGGATTTCCAAGAGTTCAGTTCGCGTTCTAGTCCTAATGCCTACTCTACTTCGTAGGTCCTGTGACGTTAGTCACACTGCTCATGTTAAACAATTAAACAATTCAAAATATCTTACGGAAGAACTTGATGCGAAAGGACACATACCCTACAGACTTGTATCCATCTATACTACAATTCCTCATCATAAGCCGATTGATCCTTAGTTCTTTGATAGTATTGATGTTCGAGAAAACTGATCGTCATTATGTTAATGTAAGATGCCATAAACCATTCTCTAACTCTACTACATTCTCTACAAAGCACACATTGTGTAGGGTATGCTATGTCGGGACTGTGTGACGAATGTGTACGATATATTAATGTCAGAAGCGATAAAATATTCTTTAGCTCTACTATATGCAGGAGATACCATTCACGGGATTTTTTTTTTTTTTTTTGCTCATAGCGTTGGTTGAATTTCTCAGTAATATCTGTGAAATTTAGCAACACAATATATTAACAGCATATCGGTATTCCAGAGGGTACTAATTGTGTTGCCCTTCTGACTAACATTCCTTCTCATTCACCAAACGCTATATAGACGATTTTCTCGCAGTGGATAATCGCCATATATATACGCAGTGAAGGATATAAATCCTCCTACACTGCATTTAAAGGGAACTGCACAAAGCCGTAACAGCACATCATTGGTAGATCTATATCTCTTGAAATGAAGTGGGCCTTCTTTCTCGTTGACTTTACGACAAGAGAGATGATTACAATTTAAACATCGAAAACTATGCCTTTCTGGACAGCAATATACCAGTGGGCGTGCATATGGCGTATACATATCACGCCTAGTAGCATTTGCTAGATCCTGTATGAAATGTGACGATTTTAATCAACGTCACAAATATTAATGCAGAAACTTGTAAAACAGGGCTATACCAACAAGTGTCTTCACTCGAAGTTTCTCTAATGTGTTCGAATATACCCCATTGAACAATCATGTGACGACAATACGGTACTATGTGGGATAGCGTTGGCCAAACGGACATCTACTTCAGAGTTTGAAATTCATCTGTTTGAAGAAGGTATGATTTCAATCGGGATGCATTAGAATATATTTATGAGGAAAAACGTTCATTTTCATTTCATTACTTATTGCATCGCTTACTTGGGGCCGTTTCAAAACGGTGATATATGACATCATGCCTAAGTTTGATCAAGCGGACTTAAATTCTTTAATTTGGATTCAGGATTAAAAAGTTTGTGTATATTATAGACAGGTCCCAGACAAAGAAAAACTAACATTTTTTCCTGTCGAAGTTTTCTCAGTGATTCCGTCATCCTTAGCATATGCCATTTCAAGAAAACTGAGTGGCCACCTTGGATTTGGCCTTAAATCCAATATCGCGGTCAAAATCCAAAATGGCCGCCGATATCCATTTAATCTCACATATTTCTGCCAGAAATAAATTTTCTAACCACAACATGATTTTTTTTATGGTCGTTTCTTAGAGTATGCATAATTAGTTAATTTTGAATGATTTGCAATTGGTCTAATAATCCAATATGGCGACCAAAGTCCAAAATGACGGTCAAACCCTACTGAATATCACTTGTACACTTTATATGGCTGGAAAGTCTATGTTGTGCCACGAAATTAGAAATTAGATTTTTTTCTGCTTGCATGATAGGACTAATCAAATCCCTTTATTTTAGAATAATTTGTAGTCGACAAAAAAAGTAACATGACCGCCAAAATTCGAAATTGCCGCTAAGCAGATGTTTCTGTTCGTCCAGTACCGGACTGCATGTCTTGCGATTCTTGTTAGTGAGTTGCTCATTACATTTAGCTAAATATTGAAGCTCTCGTTGTGTATAGTCACACAGCGTTCTGCCTACGATGGTGTGACTCAGTCACTCAGTCAGCCATGTGACTCAGTCAGCCATGATATCATGATGTGTTTGCACAGTCGAGGAGAAGTAGAGAAATGGTAGTTTTTAGCTGCGCTAGGGTGTGTTTTGGCGATCTAGGTGCCATGTTGTGTCCAATTGTCCAGTGCATGGCATCCTGTTGAAGCTCTCGTGATGTAGAATGAGAATGACGGACGCTCTCGTGGTGTAGACTTGACCGGAAGTGACGCTATGGTGACCGGGCTTGTTCGGGTGTGCAGGGAAATGGTTTGGG
The DNA here is from genome assembly GCA_036873755.1 of Hanleya hanleyi. Classification (NCBI taxonomy): domain Eukaryota; kingdom Metazoa; phylum Mollusca; class Polyplacophora; order Lepidopleurida; family Hanleyidae; genus Hanleya; species Hanleya hanleyi. The sequence goes on from JAVTVY010032322.1 coordinate 92,591, forward strand.
TGATCTAGTGGCCTGAGTCGAAATATAGCATGCAGGGTAATGAAGCCCTCGTGGTGTAATATAGGACTCGAGTGTTATCCACGTGACTGCGACGTCATCTGTAACCTCATCATTGACGTCATCATTATTAGAGAAGGCGCAGATATGCTCGGGTATGTACTTGAGTCACCCCTACTTACACTCCAAAACACTACCGGTAGTCCATAGAGGCGACACGAGGTGACATGTGGCCTGGAGACGCATGTAGACCCTGACATGTATTCTGAGGAGGCAGATCACGCGACTGTTACGTCATCTGTGACGTCATTAGTAGCAGAGAAAGCGCATTTTCGATGCTTACCAGAGACTGGGCGACTGGCTACTCCGCTATCCGCTAACTTATAGGGGCAAGTAGTAGTATGTACTCCTGTGAGAAACATATAGACGTTGGAGTGGATCACATGACTGTGACGTCTTGGGAGTAGAGAAACCGCAGTTTAGGTAGAGAGGTTCTAAGTTCGTGGGGATTGTAACCCTGATTGTAAAGTGGGTATATGTGGACCTTACAGAGCCCTGTGTGGGGAATTCTATGTAAAACACTTGTGTTGTGAAGTCATACACTTTCCAGGCGATGGTGGGACTTTCTGGAGTAGTAGGAAAAGTTACTGGCGAATGCGCATTTCGATGGATGAAAAGTTCAGCCGTATGCGCTAGTCCATACTGGTAACTATTGGTATGTGGCCCTTGGAATAGCATGACGACTCTGTAGTGTAACTAGAGAAAACAGATCACGTGACAGTGACGTCATCGATAGTAGAGAAAGCGCAAATGCGGTTGGATTAAGTCCGTACTTGGGACTAAGCAGATAAACCCCTAAACACTAACCCATAAGAGTAGGCATGTCGATCATGGATGCAGGTTGTTTTCTTGCACAATCGAGGAGTAGTAGAGAAAGATGGTATGGTAGAATCGGCATAGGAATGTTTAGGAGATATATGGACCTTCATGACTGTAAATCATCCGTCCAAATGGGTGTTAGGTACAACGGTATTGTGGGCAGGGCATGATGGGTCTGTCTAGCCTGACAGCGTTACCTCCCCCTATGTAGAGTACCTCCTACCCAACCGAGGGCAGCCACGTTGGGCGAGTTTACAATTCTCGAATGGTATTGTCCCTGCATCAGACGCATCGTCGGCCGTGTTCGTTCCAACTAGGAACCACCCTTTGACAAACAGAAAATGTGCTGCGTCAATCTTCGGCCTTGTTCGTTCTTATTCGTGTTCAATGGCCGCCCATTGACTCTGGTCATCCCTACGCGTCTTCGGAAAGTCCAAGATACTGTAACAGTAACGTATCCTTGAACAGCTGTTTTTGCGTTTTGACCGCATTTCTCCGAGGCTCTGTGGGTGGCATCCCATATCGTCCACCAAGTTTCGTTTGATCTTCATAATGGACCTTTGCGTGGGATCGCCCTTCATTTCAAGCAACAGTTTTGCATCCAAAGCTGCCCTATGCCAGGAAAACAGGCATAGCTATCTTAGAACAGTACTGTTTGCTGCTGCTTGAAACGAAGAGCCATCCCATGAAAAATTTCATCATCAAGAGGATATGGATTTACCGCCCACAGAGGCACGGAAAAATGCGGTCAAAATGTGAAAACAGCTATTCCAGGATATGTTACCGATACAGTAACATGGACCTAAGATTGATGCAACATAAGGCTCGTTTCGCAAAGAGCGACTCCTGATTTGGCAAGAGCGAACACGACCAACAATGCATATGATACATGGACAATAGCATACGAGAACTATAAGCATGAAAAATTTGAAAATCAATTTTCCCATTTCTAAGCTTACATTTACCTTAACATACTTTATTGCTATCGTGTTCTTACGCGATTGCCCTATTGTAATTCATTACCACGGAACCAAAAATAGTCCCTGTGCTCCCCAATGTCCATGCGCGAGTACCCAGAATCCAGTCTGTCCGACCACATCACTTCCTTCTTCCTATTCAACGCAGAATGAACTAGAACTCATGGACTTCGAAAGGCCACCCAAAATTTTAGACTGGTACAGAATATTATTGTACTGTACATGTAGGATTGCATTTATTTATTTAATACGCAATATATAAACAGAAGATTCGCATCTTTACTCCCCAGACTCGTCACAGGTAATGCCTTCCTGGAAGATACATTTGACATACTTCCTGCCGATAACATCCACCAAGTAGTACATGTATCTGAAAATGTAGATGCGTTGATAAGGTATCATGAGCTTTGAGACAGTACTTTGAACTGTAAAGGGCAATAACTCAGTAAGGAAAAATCCTTCATCAATGGGAAGAGCACATGCGCATCTTCAGACTGTGCCAGTAATATCCACCAAGTATCGTGTGAACCGTATGAAAAGTGTACATGTAGGAGGAGTTGCGTTGACAAGAAATATGGACAGACGGATCTGCAGTACTTTGAACTGTAAAGGGCAATATCTCCGTTAGGAAAAATCCTCCATCAGCGGGAAGAGCACAGGCGCATTTCTGGACAGCGCCGGTAATATCCAACAAGTATTAGGTGAATCATATCAAAACTGCAGAAGGAGTAGCATTGACAAGATGATTTCATTAATCTACAGTATTTTGAACTGTAAAGGACAATAACTCAGTAAGGAAAAATCCTCCGTCAACGGGAAGAGCACATGCGCATCGTCGGACTGTCTCAATAATATCCACCAAGGATTAGGTGAACCAAATCAAAAGTATAGGAGGAGTTGCATTGACAAGATGATATCATTTAATCTACAGTATGTTGAACTGTAAGGGCAATAACTCAGGAAAGAAAAATATTCCGTCAACAGGAAGAGCAGATGCGCATCTCCAGACTGTGCCGATAACATCCACGTTTCGTGTGAATTGTGTCAAAAGTATAGGAGGAGTTGCGTTGACAAAATTTGACGGACAGATAGGCAGGCAGTCAGACAGATAGACAGACAGACGGACGAACGGACGGACAGACTTCCGTGGCTATCGATATATCCCCCGAGCATACGGGTAATTAGATCGTCAAATGACATTGTGCTATAGTAATCTACACGTGTTGTTGTTGTTGTTGATTACTTTCGTTTTCGAACTAATTCTCAATTCTAACCATTCGCTTCCAGTTGTTGAGTTTTGAGTTAACAGTTATAAACTTGAAGCAGTCACCTATAAGTATGAAGTCCCCCGCCATTAGTAGAGACTGATACATCACCTGTCAAAAGTATTCATCAGGGCTTCATTCTGGTGAATGCAAATGCAAAGAGTTATTTAAAAATTGAAGAAACCGAACGAGACACATTGTAGGTAGCTGGGTTAAAGAACTTCACATGATTTATTCAAATTGAAAACAAACATTTTTTGGGAATTCCTGATTAATAAAAGTCTGTTTAACTGGGTCTAGTTTAATAATACGAGAGATCCTGAAGGATCTTGGAGACCACCATTGTCCGATAATTGTAAGCTAATGACAAGAAGATCTTTTTGTCCATTGCTACTAAGGACAAACGATTGATTTGTAATTTTGTTTGCAGAATTTCGAATTTGAGCAAAAAAGATCGAAAAGGGGACACTGGCCGAGAACACAAAGATATTATCTTTCTAAGTTTCAGAAGTTTCAAGATTTCCAGAAACGAAACTGTACTTGATGTCGGTTGTTATAGTACAAGCGAAATGAGAAAAGTTAGTCTGACAGTGAATGTACAGAGGATACTTGATCTTCGTTTTGTAGTTTTGTTTTGTTTTGCTTTTTGCATGTGCCATCATTGGGTACTGGAAGCGAAGACAAATCTCTTTGACAATTTTTGCATGAGCTACGAAACATACTAAAGATTTTATAATTAGGAACGAATGCTAATTCTGTTCTGTTTACTGGGCTAGTTTGAGATATCTCTTTTAAGATACCATGCTCGAAAATAGTAGGATAGTACCAAACTTAATACTGAAGGGATCAGGTCCGTGCAGTAATGTTGAAACATTGAAAGTGTCTGAATCCTGATTATCTCCCTTGGATCGAAACACGCAGTCGTCTACAGTTGTCGAGTTGTGACGTTGTGTCACAAGAGTGCTGTTCCTTCGTGTAGCTGACCCGTCGGCAGAAGAAACGGTGGCGCAGCTCACTAGCAACGGCATGGACTAAAGTAAACTGATTTAAAATTTGAAGAAATACATTTTAAATCAGAATCATTTGAACTCCCTGACATAGAAGGTGAAGGTATGGATATTCTCTATAGTCAATATATAGAATATGCCCCACCGTTTGATCAGCAAACTCTTGGGCTGCAACGTCACAACTCGGGAATACCGTAATAATTTGAAGCGTAACTTGGATTTTCGAATCGGACCTAAAAAGGTATCTTGCACAACTAGGCCCCATGTGGGACCTGTGTACCAAATTTGAGAAAGATGCATGCAGTACTTCCTGAGAATTCACGATAATGTTTCAACGGGAAATTCAAGATGGCCACCTGGCGGCCATATTACATTTTCGAATCGGACCGAAAACGATATCTTGCTTAACTAGACCTCAAGGTGAACCTGTGTACCAAATTTAAGAAAGATCCATGCAGTACTTCCTGAGGAATCACGATAAAAAAGTTTCATGCGGAAATCTAAGATGGCCGCCTGGTAGCCATATTAGATTTTCGAATTGGACCAGAAAAGGTATCTTGCAAAACTAGACCCTAAGGGAAACCTGTGTACCAAATTTGAGAAAGATTCATGCAGTACTTCCTGAGAAATCATGATAACAAATTTTCATGAGGAATCCAATGTGGCTGCCTGGTGGCCATATTAGATTTTCGAATCGGACAAGAAAAGGTATCTTGCACAACTAGGGGAACCTGTGTACCAAATGTGAGAAAGATCTATACAGTAGCTCCTGAGAAATCGCGATAGCAAGAATTGTTTACGGACGGACGACGGACGGACGACGGTCGACGGACCACGGACGAAAAGCGATTTGAATAGCCCACCATCTGGTGCTGGTGGGCTAAAAAAAGGCAAGCTGAGAAAACAATTAATTTCAGTAAAACTGTCCATTAAAAGTATTTACTTTAAGTAAGTCATTCAATAGTTAAATAATTATCTTCATTTATTGGTTTCATAAATTATATTCTCAGTCACCATTCACAAAACTGTGATCAATGACAACATAATGTTCATCATCTACACGCCAAACAATCTTATTGATGACTTGGGGGCCCAAAAACATTCGAAAACATGTCGTCGCTATCACAGTATCATGCACTATCAGGCTTCTGAGGGTTCTCGACATGCAGCTACCCAGTCAGCCTTGTTCTGATCGAAGGAGATTTCCACGTGCTCCAGGCGGCGGGAGAAAAATTGTTGCTCTATCAAGCAAATTTGGGATTAAATTTATCTGAGACTCAGTGGTTTGTTACATTTGGTGATACAATTACAATTTGTCCAACAAACGTAACGTTTATTCACTTGTCCACAAGGGCAATCACTCGGCAACTTACGTAATCTTCGCTTACAACAACAACACATGTTATACAACAGTCGGGAAACAAATCTCAGGAGACAATTTTCAATGACAAGTTTGCACTAATTACGAATGCGATAAAAAGCGCACCAAACAACAAATTTAGGCGAGCGGTACGTGCGCGCGTGCGCGATCGCCCAAAAACGAAACCCTGATTCATGATATCCCTCTTATTTGAGCTTCGATGTCAGGCTATCTCAGCAACTGGAAGGAATGCCTAGGAGGTTGTATTAATTTGCTTTTCTAGTAAAAGTCTATCGAGAGCCCATTTTTCAGTATGCACAAAGAAGTTTCCGCGCAAGTTGTTGTTGCAACTGCCTTTTTTCAAACTTCTGGATTAGAATTTTAGATGAACAATTTGGGCTTGAAAGACACACTTCTGTTCATCTGAGACCGCCCAAATTCAATCCCCAGCTAGATATAGACCTCCTCTCCATTTTGTCCAGAGGTTTGAACTTTGAATTCTGCTTCGTTCTCTCGAAAATTCTTGGAAACCAAGCACGATTGGCCCATAGACTAAACCCATTCCAAGACGGCTCCCTCCCCTTCGGGGGCGGCCTTAATAACCCATCAGCAGGGAGGCTGGGAGGACCATCACAGTATGTGAAGGTAAGTTTAAGCTTAGAAATAGGAAAATTGATTTTCATTTTTTTTATATTTCTTGCGCTGTAAAACTTACCTTCACATACTTTATTGCTAGAATACCATAGAAGGACGGAGGGAATAAGTGGTTGAAAACGGAAAGGAAGCTCAAGCACAGGCGAAGGGAAATACAGGAGTCAGCGATGTAATCGAAGGCCATAAAGGTATTTAGAATGTCGATATAGCCCTTAATATAATCACTCAGCCCTAGTATTTAGTAAGCGGGCCCAGAGAATAAGCTGACAGGCAATAGACCTAAATAAATCACCCCCCCCCCCCATCTTTTTTGAAAAATTGGGGAGAGGAAGATCACTTACTAGATTTTCAAAAATGGTAGAATCACTAGAAGGTCTAGTGCATAGAGCAGGCATGGGAATTGTTACCACAGAAAATGTGTGAAATCTACTTCAAAAAGTGTGAAATTTTCTAAATTTTGATGAAAAAGTCTGAAATCAGCCTATTGAAGGAAAGCCTTCAGATTACGGTCCTCAAACGTCGTCCACGGAACTAACAGTCCGAAGGAATCAGGATGTCAGAACAGCCCTGATCTGCTGAATCAATACCTACAAGAGTGAAATTGCCTCCGCAGGTACGTCCGTGTACGCCAAACGAGAAGAATTGGAAAGCCAGGAAGAACATATTTTATATCTCCTGCCAAAAGATGAGGAACCGAAAGGGATAAATTGACGCCGGCCCTGAAGTAGAACAAAAAACACGTGCCTGCACGAGAGAGCTCTATCAGGGCCCATAACTCTGTCATCATTCATGATAAAATGTAGGACAGATTTGGGTTGACAAACTCCCGGGGAAGTAAGAGATAAGGCGATTGGTACTTAATAACAAACTCCGGAAGTGTAGAACCCATAGATAAGCTGGGATGACAAACTCCGGTTCAAACTCCATGTATCACACGACAATGCATACGCTAGCGAAGTCTGGGGAAGAAATATGACTAGACTTGAGAGCCCATCAGCTGCACGAAGACTTAGACAATATAGTTTCCCACATGAAGTAGATGCCGATCTTTCACACAAGTTTGACAGTAAGTATAACACACTGTCATCTATGATCACTATTAGTTATATTTTGATGTCACCGGCTGAAAACAGACTACCAATGACGATGTGCCCAAACCAGCTCAGGAAATGCAACGTCGGAGTGGGTCTCAATACCCATCGGAATACGACGAAGTGTACAAACGACTCCATCCATCCATTATTTTCCAGTGAAGTTAAGAAAGATTTACGTAGTACGATGGGTTGACACCTGAAACAATCGAATAACCCGAGAGATCGCATATCATCATGCATACGTCGATCGCTGAATAAGACATCCGTTCCTAACCGATACATTAATATCGGGTTCAAGGTGAAGAGGGAAACTAGTTTGTATGGCGTCCTCGATGAAAACACCCGAGATGGAAGGATTTCTTTGTTCTGGTAGACGCATTATATGAAGATCTTCTGAAGACAAGCCAAATAGTTTCGGTAGAAGACAAACCTGGCTGAGGAGGAAACCGGAACTGGATCGGATAACATATACTGATGTAACTGACCGGAAGCCGGTCGCCGAAAAAGAGAAGCAGCGGCCGAAGAATGTGTCCCTCGCCAAGGTTGCACCGTAAACGTATGTAAGACGCTGCCAGTGGCTGCTGGGATCGTAATATGAGAAATGTAAACCGGAATCAGATGGTCCCTGGAATTTCCTATAATTCATGCATCCGACCTGGAGGTCTACGAGTAGCTGTCACACGGTCGTGAATACCTGATAGAGGGTCAGAAATACCGGAAAGGTGAAAAACTCGTAGCGACGATCTCTAAAAGCAGATGCCACTGTAGGAACAAATCAATGTTCCCCGTGCTTGTTTATGAAGGTCAAAAGCTATGATAATGTCTGACACAAAGCAAGCGTTGGTTCTTCAGATTTCTTTGACTTCCGCTTTAACGAGATGGCTGTCAATTCTCGAACCAACTATGTTCTCCAGCCTTCCCCGACGCAGACTTACAAGGATGGCTGACACAGAGGAAGAAGTACCAGTCAAAATTTTCTTCGTGCAAAGTAGAGCAGTGCAGGTGAGATTTGACCTCGAAAAGGATTTAGGTGCGTACTGGGATGAAAACGTAAACGCCACCGCAATGCTACCGCAGTCTCGGAAGAAGAGAACAGCAACACTACGCCGGAATGAAGGCTCTTCTATATTGTCATCCACTTAGAAGAGGAAAGACAGAAGAGGAAAATTAGATACCGTGCTTACATTACAGGTAATGCAGAAAGTGAATATGTCCGGGGTAGCTGGGTATGTGACAAGAGTCATGTAAACTGAAAGAGTATCCACTAAAGCTTGCATACAAAACCGTTCATGTTGCTGAACTATACCCCTGCAAACTGAAGGAAACGATGACGAAGCGACGCAGCCTCGTACACCACTCTGGATACTCCAGGAAGTGGAAGGATAACCCAGTCAAACCCGAATTAGCTCTCCTCAAATAGGAAGAACGGAAATGACGAGGCCAGGAGTAGAGTAGCCACGATGGGGATGTAACCTCAAGAAGTTTCTTCTAGTTAAACGTAGTTTCTTCTGGTTACGTAACATCGGAGACGGTGCCCCAAGCCGCGGTGTTAAGACTTGTCACCGTCGCCGAGAAGTCTGTCATCAATTCCAAATTCTCTACCGGAAGTAGAGAAGATGAGGGAATGCGTTTTAACACGAAGGGTTCCAAAGAAACCAATCAGTGAAAAGCTGAGTCAGACAACATGTTTTGATATAACAGACCGGAGTAATCACAATGCCATGACGAGCTGTGTACGCAACAAGGCGAGTCGAAACGGGTCTTCTTAAGAGGATTTCTTAAGTGAACACGTTCACTACCTCTAAAGATACAGACGAAGTGGAATACCAAGAGGATCGCCCAGGATCTCCAAGGAAGAAACTGCAGAAGATCACGTATTCTTAGGAAACTACGATCTCTCCTCGTTTCATTAAGATGACTAAAGTCGGCGAGCATTGTCAGAATTGATCCAAATTCTCACAATAAAGTCATATCCGGAGATGATGCTCCGTTCATGACGTTACAGCAAAACCCAACCGCCACGGTCTACATAAATCATATAGATCAACGAGGAACCGGATACTGATGGACGGTATAGGAATGCGCATGCGCAAACCCTCGTTAAAACCCAATGATAATTGTAAAGCTGACTGGAGGACCCGGGTGAGATTGCTACACTGCAGAATGAGTTACAATCCGAAGTGAAAACCAGAACTGACGTCATACTGCCTAGCTGCAATGTAATACAACTAGGTACCAAACGTTGCTAGTTTTTAGAAGTTGTAGACAATGTAGGAATGATAGATGTAAGATGAGCAGAACTTCAGGCAACTAGGTATGGGAATAAATCACCTGCCTTCTCGGAATAATAATAAAGTAGACGAGACACAGCGGTAAAAATTCGCCAAACCGGAAACCGTTGAAGCAATTAATGGAGTAGCCAAATATCCGAATCCATAAAACAACAACAGTTCCGTTGTGACCAAAGTAGGCGTTTGCACAGTCGAAACCAATACGTAAAATGCCGTAGACGATGCTCAGGTGTCTTCACAACTTACGATAGTAAGTTGAGAGTGAACGAACGGAAATAACAAGTGCCCCAGGGGATTGACTATGACTGACGAGCACAAAGTGAGGACGGGTTACTCTCAAAAGCTGCGAAATCGTAACCAGAAAGCTGCTATAGGGAGCAGCAATATGGTGACATAATCTATACTTCCTCTCCGTAAGTGACAAACTGTTGAGAGATTGCCGGCCTAACTGGGTATTTAGGTCGGAGACGCAGATGAGCAACATTCAGTACCTGTATAGGATAGGATTAATTACGATACCGTATGTCTAACAGGACCGGAATGGAAGCGAAGATCTGCATAACCGGAAGTCGAATGTGATGTAAGACCTGATGGCTGATAACATTCAACGTTGCCGGATGTGGGCGAGCAACCGACACAATAGGATACGATGAGCCCTCTAGCGCCCCCACTTCCGTAACGGACAGGTACGGGAGGATACAAGGCTGAGAAGGCATGTTATTCTTATCGTACATTAAACAGCCCGATGGAGTAGGCATTTATTCTTTATCGTAGAATAAAGAGCTCGGTGATACATCGTATAATGTCTGTATAATCGAAAGCTGATGCCACGTAAGTTGAAGCATGCGCCGCAGATAACTGGGCGGCAGATGCGGGCGTGCAACCTTAACTTCACGTCTCGGAATCGATGCGTGGTATGACATAGAATACATCACGGGCCGATGAGAACGGAAGAAACATCCGTCGTACCGGAAGTCGAATGTGACATAACAGGAGAAATCACGCGAAGAGGTACATAATAGGAAGTAACTGCAACCGTAGACGGTGCTTGAGCAGAAACAGAGGCGGAAGCCCCGTGATATAACAATGATACCGGAAGGTATGAAGATGCCAGAAGGTATGATGTGGACGGTTGCATGTAACTATCCGATGAAATCGGAATAGACGTAGACCGGAACTCAATACGTGTAGCTGCAACCGTAGAGGTAGCTTGTGCAGAAACAGAAGCGGAAGCAACATGATATAACGATGATACCAGAAGGTATATAAATACCGGAAGGTACGACGTTAATGGTTGCATGTAACTATCCGATGAAATTGGAATATACGTAGACCGCAAGGCGGGCCTACGTTGTTCCCATACCGGTTTAGCAGAATGAGGGGGCGCTGACGTGTTGATGTAGCGGAGCCCTCGAAATTTCGGCACATTCAATAAAGAACGGCGAGTTTCTGCAAAACCGGAAACTGGAGTAATAACGACCGACGAGAGTGGTGTTATTACAGATGCAGCAGTCATTTTGAAGGTTGTTCAGATGATAATGACATGCGCCGGTTGTTGTTGAATTCTCCAGAAGTGACGTCGAGGCGCGCATGCGCAGTCAAGGAGTAGTAGCGGAAGTGGGCAGTTTGAGGGTACGAATGGGCGTGTTTGGGCGATTGTGCAGGGTATGTTGATGCATGTAGACTAAGCTTGGATGGTTCCGACCTGAAGTGACGTCATGGTACGCTTGCTCAGTCGAGAAGCTTAATTTAGAGAAATCGAGCATGTGCGCAGGGACATATTCAGCAAACTAGGCACCATATCTGATCCAAATATAGGACGCTGTGTGTCAACTTGAAGATCTCGTCGTGTAGAATACGACTCGAGTGATGCACATGTAACTATGACGACATCGGTAGAAGATAAAGCGCAAAGTCATTCGAGTGCGGAATTGAGACAGGTCTACCTTCACTCTTCTACGATAACCCTTGGAGATGTGGACCTTGGAGATGTATGTAGACTCTGGAGTGTATCCAGAGAAGACAAGAGACACCTGACCTCAGGCAAGCTGGCGTTGTGGGTGGGCCATGATGAGTCTGTCTAGTCTGGTAGAGTTCCTTCGTCTCTAAGTTACAGCGAACAGATTGAATGAGTGAGGCACGATTGAGTGAGTGAGTGGTCGAAAGAGCGAGTGAGTAAACGAAGCATGACTAACGCTCGTCATAACGCAGTGTCACCCTAACTCTTGAGAGTAAGACTCATTTTTCTCACATACACATGCTCACACACAAACACATCTGTACGTAGCTCTACGGGTGGGCACTAGTTTGATTGGCTAGTCCGATGAGAACAACATAAAGCCTGTTGTGAATTACACATTTTATTGTCCCTTCCATCGCAACACTAAGCTGGGAGAGCCACTCTGCGTGGTGCTCACAATTCTCTTATGCTCTTGCCCGTGTATTGTCCAATAAAAATAAGCCTTTTCAGAAGGCTCAATCTTCAGCCGTATTCACTAGTGTTTAATCAGAATCCGACCTTTGAGAAACTGCCCTCGTGTTGCGTCAATCTCCGGCTATGTTCCCGCTGGTCTATCCTTACGCGTTTTCGAGCATACCAGGAAACTGTATCGGCGAAATATCCTGGATCAGATGTTTTAGCATTGTGGTCGCATTTTTCAGAGTCTCTATGGGTGGTAACCTCATATCGTCTTCCAGGTGACACAGGGTCTTTATGATGGACTTATGCGTGGGATCTCCCTTCATTTTAAGCCACAGCAGGCTATACCATTCATAAATTTCCACTCCTGTTTTTTTCTGATTGCGGGGCGCATTTGAATGTAAGTTTCTTGCGAGTTACCCTGGCCGACGTCCTCCATTGCCGCAGCGTGGGTATTAACTGTCGATGTCACAATACGATCCCAAAAGGTAGATACCCTTGCTTCCTTACTCAGGCTTTCCTCCCTGTCTACATCATTGACCGAGCGTTCAGCCTCGCTGTCAATGAGGTCTGCGCTAGGTCACTGATGTGGTCAGGGGTGGAGGGTCTAATACGCCTTCATCTCGAATGCGCTCACTTATGTCATTTCCGGACCAAACTACACCCATCGCTGTTTACATGCCGAAAGCTTCAATATGACATCCACTATGAATCATTTGGGTCAGAATTCCCCTACCTAGACCCATTTGACAGTCCCCTCTCCCCAGTTTAGCGTTTAAAGTCCGTTTTCCGCATTTTATTTTGTCAGTTTGTATCTACCCCACCCATCGGGTGATCGGTCTCGACGAGCGCCATAAATTGACACCGCACGCGACCCTTTAGGACCCATTCTGGCCCATCTAGACCCATTTGACTTCATGTCCAGTCCGTTTTCCCGCATTTTTCCGGAAAAATGATAGTTTTACATCCACTCTAGCCAGTCACGTGGCCTCTTCTCTATTCTTCATGCTGCTATGGCAACCCAGTACCAAATATATCCTTTGATCCTTTAACCTCGAATGGACGTGACGTCATTCCTCCTCCTCCACGATCCCAAACGTGCGACAAGATGCTCTTTGTAAACTACTTAGCGTGTTCTCCAATTTGTGCAAGTTTATTAAAAACGAAATGCTCAGGGCAAAACGTAGCATACAGGATCTCTAACTCGCAGAGGATATATGGATGATTGGGCACAATATAATAACACCGGTACGAGATTTTCATGACTATCAAAAGACTATCAACGCCATGCATACTAAGATAAATTCTATACAAGCGATTCGGAGTTGATTCAAGGAATGTCATGACGAGTATAGAAAAAAAGATCTTTCAATAATGACACGGAGAAGGGGAGACTGACGCTTATTAATATTCAATTATTGGAGAGCGTTGATAGGATGTTAATTTATTAAGATTTGCCTCCCCCCCCTTACCCCCGCTCAAAGAACGGAATGTCTCAAAGAGCGGGGACCAAGGACCACTTTGTCTCCCCACACACAATAATAACGAGGGTGGTGCCTTGAAATGGGCCGAAAGCGTGTGAAATAAATCTAAAATTATCTGGGGTGTACCACGACCCACCTCCTTAATTCTTCCTTCGCCGGTCTAAATTTGTCATGACTAGATTTAAATTGCAGTTTTATACCAAGATCCAACTTTTCGCCAGTGTTTGTTCTATCCATTTTAGTGTTAAGTCCAGAAATGATCAGCACAATCTTAATGAATTATCAGTTTCATATTACATCCGCCTCTGTTTTTCGATGAAAACGCAGAAATGGCCGCGTTTGGCACCCACAACTTAAAATAATTCACTTAACAACTTACGCATCGACGAATTGATCTTTTCTTGCAGAGGAGTTAGAAGTTGAATTTGACGTAAAATTACGAGATTATGGGTAAATCAGATCACCAATATTTGAGTAAGGGGGGGAGGAGTTGCCTCTTTGATTTCGATTCTACAAGCTTTGATCAGCATAAATTACGACACATGATTTTAAATGTTCCAGATGTGTATGTTCTTCAGATAGCGAATATGACTGCTTTATTTATTAGATTCTTATGTCAATCTTTTAGCCAATGTTTATTGTTTTATCCATATATACAATGAAACATATCCTTTTTTTATCGGTCTATCTCTCTATCTTATCTGTGTAATCTCTGTGGTATACGGCGGGCCCGTAGTATTCAAGAACACGCCTGATAAAAAGTTGAGCGGCAAGCGCTCTTGTGTTGGAGGTACGATTATCACCGAAAGAATATGCATGATTATGAGACATGCGCAGTCATTTACTTCGCTCTATCGCAATCGCTCTATCGCCATAGCTCTATCACTCTATCGCCATCGCTCCATCGCTCTATCGGCTCTATCGGCTCTATCGACATCGCTCTATCGCCATAGCTCTATCGCCATCGCTCTATCGGCTCTATCGATATCGCTCTATCGCTCTATCGGCTCTATCGACATCGCTCTATCGCGCTATCGCTCTATCGGCTCTATCGACATCGCTCTATCGGCTCTATCGACATCGCTCGATCGCCATAGCTCTATCGCCATCGCTCTATCGCTCTATCGGCTCTATCGACATCGCTCTATCGCTCTATCGCCATAGCTTTATCGCCATCGCTCTATGGGCTCCATCGACATCGCTCTATCCCTCTATCGGCTCTATCGACATCGCTCTACCGCTCTATCGCCATCGCTCTATCGCATTCGACCATCGCTCTATCGCCGTTTGGTACGATGGTGAAGCGACGATGGCCCCTCCCGACCACCATAGGTACTTCTTCTGCAAATTTAGAAGTGCAGTATCCTTCGACTAGACGCACGTTTTTTCTAATTTACATATTGAGTTAGCCTTGTGCGAGAGCTTTTGAACGCCTATGATGGAAGCCGTAAAAGATGTCTGCCGTTTGGGGGTCAAGATGCTTACTTATCATACTATCTAACGACGATCTAATCCACATATTTTGGTGTTTTGTAAGCATGTCACAGATTGTTGATGTTTTGTATCTTTTATTTAGTGAAACGGTGAGACAATTCATTGAAATCGCAAAATACATCTCGCACTTCATGCATTTTATTATGTTTCGGAGCTCACACTTCTCCTTTGGCTGATACGTTTTTAGTATAAAAAATCCCCATACATCAGATCAAGCATCTGTCTAATGTGTGATGTTATTTTATTGGTAAATTACGAAGCCAGTCTAGAACCAAGATAAACTTTATCCCGTATGAGACATGGGAAGATATATACCGCTATTTGAGGTAAATTTTGTGACTGTGATTTTGTATAACTTGGACATTGCATTGGTCGCTGATGATCCATAATATTTAACGTTTTCCGTGAAGGCATTACCCAATTATCAAAAAACATCCCTTTTGTGAAATAGATAACACATTGAACGTTTTCTCCATAAAAGTGCGTATACTGTTTGGTTGAACTCTTGTAAACGAGAATGCATTCTTGTAAGGCCTTTGTTGAATATCACCTTCTCCATCTTAACATGTATACTTCAACTCGTAGCCGGTGGTTGAATCATCGTGTGTTTATTAAAAATTAGGATATAATTCAAGAGAATTGTTGACATAAGCTGTTCGCTTAATAGATTGGCGGATTAGTTATTTACCCTCTTCACCACACCAGTTAGATTATGTCAGTCTATATCCTGTATGCTTAGGGAGGTTAGGGGATGGGAAATGCAGGGAGTTGGGGTACTATAAGACAAACAGTCAACTATTTTCTCCTTTTTGTTGATAATTGATTGTAGGTTCATCAGTACACGTAGGCCCACTTTTGAAATTGGATTGCACATTTTAATTTATGCGGCGTATTCTATGTTTACATTAAAAATTAGCATTTTTGCTGTTAAGAGACTGGGGTGGGGGTGCGGGTTGTGTGGGTCCGGAAATAAAATATCGCTATAAAACGTTTCTCTTGGCCTTGAAAAGCAAATGTAACAAACACTGAGAGAAAAAGGGGAATCGTAGTGATGCTTGAATGGGAATCCAGCAAAGGTACCTCCCACGAGACCCCAAGTGAATCAACAGGATGCGCTAGGGGTGGCATCAGGAGAATCCTTTGGATGCCTTGGGTTCTCGTTGGGGGAGGGAGAATTCATTGCTGGATTCCCCATTTCTCTCGGTGTTATGAATAAATTATAAATGTGAACAACAACAACAACAACAACAACAACGATGGTTTACTACTGTCCACTCCTGTTCTCAGTCTTGATAGGACTTCTCATAGTCTGACTTATAATAACTTCGATCGATTTGGCAAAAATTACCCTTAGAAAATGAGAAATTCTCACAAGAATTTAAGCACAATGTCCATGTGTGGATAGTAACAAACCTGTGTTGACCTTCGCATCGATGATTCATCCTTGTACATCATCGGGTTGATCCAAGAACTTGAGGGATATCGTATCGCATTTGGAACAAAAGCTTTGCAAAACCATTGTTTGGATGACGATAAATGTAACTGATGTGAAATATGACATCGATGGCATGAAGAAACTGAAGATTCGTGTGGATTTTACTGAACGAAGACGAGCCATGGTAGATGCCAAACAACAGACAGGCGAAGATCTCACAGCCACGTGGGGGAATCATGTGAAGAAACCGGGGAATCATGATAAATCTATGAGGTATTTTGTCGAGAACCAGGGGTGTTTAACTGCGAGATATCCATTCCGGCATCATAGTGAATTCTCTGGGGAATCATTCTGATACCCAAGGGAACCTACCCGAGAACCAGGGGTCTCTAGCTTCTAGATATCCCTTTTGGCATCATGATGAATCCCCTTTTCTCGCAGTGAATGCTCATCCCTGTAGTTGAAGTGCCAGCGGAATATGTGGCTACTCATAATGCACTGACAGCGTTTCATATAGTAGATAATATATATTGAATAGTATCGTTATATTCAATTTCATGTGAAGTGTATATCTCCAATTATGAAATATAATCGAAATATTTGTCCAGTTCCGTATCGTATATTAAGAGTTCGCAATTGAATAGTTTCAATTTGCAACTGATGCCACAGCGTGGTGTATATAGTGAAACATGATATAATTATTTGATTATCGGCTGTATCATAAGGGCCTGTCCAATCTGCACCATCTAATGTCCACATATGCTAAATATAACAGCAAATGTACGGGGCATATGAGCGAAATATATGGGAAAAGATGCACGTTTACAAGCGATGGCAAATGATGAAGCAAAAACGTTCGTTTAATACAATATAATCCTTGTATCTGTGTGTACGTTTCCTTTAAAAATATCTGGGCTGGGCTTTTTGGGACGTATCCTGGCCTGGTAGGAGTGGGGGGAGCTAATTATTTTTCTTAAGCCTCAGTCACTGAGAATTGGGTGGAGAATGCCGGCAAATGACCACGAATATTTTAATCTTGTCGATTCGTGTCAATTCGCCTGTAGAGGGCCTCTTCGAAACTGTCCTACGAATCCCTTACGCATACCGTAGGTTCCTTGTACGACAGCCATAAGCATTTAACAAGAATCATCAAGAATGAGTACGTATGCAGTACGATTCAATGAAGAACGCCCAACACGGCGTATAAACACGGCAGCCCGTGGAACCACTACGAATGTTCGATAATCTGCTACGAATAAGCACGTATGCAGTACGATGTGAGTACGAATGCAGTACGAACCTGTTACGCTGTGACACGACACCCCAGGAGGCCACGCGAACCTATATATATGATCCGTCTTCTTTGAAATGTACAACATACGATGGTCTTCGCGAGAGATCGTGGAGCAAACTTATGAAATCGTACGAGATTCGCGAGGAAGCGTAGCCTATTCTTCATGAAACGTAGCGCCAGCGTGGGTATTCGTAGTACTGTCGCGGTTCTTCGTAGTACTGTCGTGGGTATTCGTAGTACTGTCGCCACACATCGTGTTGAATTCTTCTCAATATCGTAGTATGATCGTACAAGAAGCGTAGAATGCGCCCAACAATCATCGCACAATGCGTACGGCATTCTTGCTGATTTGTGACCGAAAGAACTACTACGACTACCTACGAATATACACGATATGAGGAGAATGCATGCGAGAACGCAGTAGGATGGTGCCAAGAATGCCGTACGTATACCATTTAATCGTACTTGGCCGGCGAATGTTTTGAACATTTCAAAACTTTCGTACTCCCTCCGAGAATAGGCAAGAACGGTCACGATCTGCGACGAACCCCGCAAGATGCCAGTACGAATTGCCACGAATGAACACGATTTTCCAGTTCGCTGTGATTCGCCTACTCAATTCTTGACAGTGTGACTGGGGC
Organism: Hanleya hanleyi; assembly: GCA_036873755.1. Taxonomy (NCBI): domain Eukaryota; kingdom Metazoa; phylum Mollusca; class Polyplacophora; order Lepidopleurida; family Hanleyidae; genus Hanleya; species Hanleya hanleyi. Next base: position 110,882 of record JAVTVY010032322.1, read on the forward strand.
TAAACTTTCGTACTCCCTTCGAGAATATGCAAGAACGGTCACGATCTGCGACGAACCCTGCAAGATGCCAGTGCGAATTGCCAAGAATGAACACGATTTTCCAGTTCGCGGTGATTCGCCTACTCAATTCTTGACAGTGTGACTGGGGTTTTACCCCTTGAGCTAGGGGGCTGAAACTTTCCACACTATACCCTTGGGTCAAGCTCTACCGGAAAAATCCAAGATGGCCGCTTTGATGACGTCACAGTGACGTCATTTTCAAAAACGGCATTTTTTGGTCGATTTTTCGAATTTTTTATTTATGCAATTTCTCCGCAAAAACTGTATGATAAATTAGTAAATATTAATGTGATGTGAAATAAAATAGTTTTTGCCCACTTTTCATCGCGGAAAAGCGGAAATTTTGAAGAAATATGACAAAAACATCACTTTTCTGGTACCCCACGTGGACGCCATTTTGAATTTACCCATGATCCTCTGCTCGGGGGGTTATGCAAATAGCCTCAAGATGAATTTCAATATGATAAACTATAAAGTCAAGGAGTTTCAGCTCTCCATTTTTTGTCGTTCCGGAGATAGCGCAGAAAGTTTGGTAGTTTGGCCATTTCGCCTCCCCCCCCCAGGCCAGGTAGGGTTAAATACATGCCGCGCATACCCATCTTTCCAATGAAACATCATATGTTTACACGGATCGTGTTAGAAATATACAAATAATATCAACACATATTAAGATTTACAGGTCTCTTTAATTCTTTGTAAATATAATAATTATATTCACTTTACATTCTCGCGTGATGTGAAATACTATCAAATCAAGGTTTCCGTGTAGTGTGGCCTGTTTTCTTTCGGTACACTCAGTAGTCTAAATGCATCTCAATGTCTACATACCAGTACTTACCCCTATATGTTAGTGTATAGCGGAGTAGTTAGGCGCCTAATTCCTTGTTAGCATACGAAAATGCGATTTCTGGGCTACTAATGAGGTCACAGATGACGTCACATTCACGTGATCTGTCTTCTCTGAATACATGTCAGGATCTACATCCAAGGACCACATTCCACTAGTATGGACTAGTGTTTTGCAGCGTATGTCGAGATGTCTCAAGTGCTTACACCGGGAGGATCTGCGCTTCCTCTAATACTGATGACTTCACATATAACGTTACAGATGACATCATAATCATGTGGACAGCACTCAGGTTGTATTTCACTTCACGAGAGCTTTATTACGACACCCTGATTCGATCCAGGATGTCAACTATATGTAGATCACCCAAAATGCTCCCCTGTGCATATGAACAAGCCCGGTCACTACTACTCCTCCAGTGAACATGCGCACAATGATGTCACTTCCGGCCATACCTTCCCCAAACTTAGTCTACAGCACGAGAGCTTCCCTCGGTCTTATTCTTCATCACGAGCGCTTCAACAGGACATAATGCACGGCCCATTTGGATCCAGGGTAGCACATAGATCGCTCAAACAACCGGCAGCCAAAAATGCCATTTCTCTAATACTAATCGACTGTGCATGCGCAAATCACACTCACACCAGGGCAAGGACACTGTATGACTATACTCGACGAGGGCTTCAATATGTATCCAAATGAAGTATGCAACTCCCCAGCCCGAATTGCAAGTCTGCTGCTGGATGAACAGAACAGCAGATATCCAGTTCAGATATATTTGGTGGCCATTTTCATCCGTGCAGAGGTGTGAGGTACAACGGTATTGTGGACAGGGCATGTTGGGTCTGTCTAGCCCCACAGCGTTACCTCTCCCTGGATAGAGTACCTCCTACCCAACCTGGGGCAGCCACGTTGGGCGAGTTTACAATTCTCGGATGTTACTGCCCATGCCCATGCCCAAACTTATGAAATCGTACGAGATTCGCGAGGAAGCGTAGCCTATTCTTCATGAAACGTAGCGCCAGCGTGGGTATTCGTAGTACTGTCGCGGTTCTTCGTAGTACTGTCGTGGGTATTCGTAGTACTGTCGCCACACATCGTGTTGAATTCTTCTCAATATCGTAGTATGATCGTACAAGAAGCGTAGAATGCGCCCAACAATCATCGCACAATGCGTACGGCATTCTTGCTGATTTGTGACCGAAAGAACTACTACGACTACCTACGAATATACACGATATGAGGAGAATGCATGCGAGAACGCAGTAGGATGGTGCCAAGAATGCCGTACGTATACCATTTAATCGTACTTGGCCGGCGAATGTTTTGAACATTTCAAAACTTTCGTACTCCCTCCGAGAATAGGCAAGAACGGTCACGATCTGCGACGAACCCCGCAAGATGCCAGTACGAATTGCCACGAATGAACACGATTTTCCAGTTCGCTGTGATTCGCCTACTCAATTCTTGACAGTGTGACTGGGGCTAAACTTTCGTACTCCCTTCGAGAATATGCAAGAACGGTCACGATCTGCGACGAACCCTGCAAGATGCCAGTGCGAATTGCCAAGAATGAACACGATTTTCCAGTTCGCGGTGATTCGCCTACTCAATTCTTGACAGTGTGACTGGGGTTTTACCCCTTGAGCTAGGGGGCTGAAACTTTCCACACTATACCCTTGGGTCAAGCTCTATCGGAAAAATCCAAGATGGCCGCTTTGATGACGTCACAGTGACGTCATTTTCAAAAACGGCATTTTTGGGTCGATTTTTCGAATTTTTTATTTATGCAATTTCTCCGCAAAAACTGTATGATAAATTAGTAAATATTAATGTGATGTGAAATAAAATAGTTTTTGCCCACTTTTCATCGCGGAAAAGCGGAAATTTTGAAGAAATATGACAAAAACATCACTTTTCTGGTACCCCACGTGGACGCCATTTTGAATTTACCCATGATCCTCTGCTCGGGGGGTTATGCAAATAGCCTCAAGATGAATTTCAATATGATAAACTATAAAGTCAAGGAGTTTCAGCTCTCCATTTTTTGTCGTTCCGGAGATAGCGCAGAAAGTTTGGTAGTTTGGCCATTTCGCCTCCCCCCCCCCAGGCCAGGTAGGGTTAAATACATGCCGCGCATACCCATCTTTCCAATGAAACATCATATGTTTACACGGATCGTGTTAGAAATATACAAATAATATCAACACATATTAAGATTTACAGGTCTCTTTAATTCTTTGTAAATATAATAATTATATTCACTTTACATTCTCGCGTGATGTGAAATACTATCAAATCAAGGTTTCCGTGTAGTGTGGCCTGTTTTCTTTCGGTACACTCAGTAGTCTAAATGCATCTCAATGTCTACATACCAGTACTTACCCCTATATGTTAGTGTATAGCGGAGTAGTTAGGCGCCTAATTCCTTGTTAGCATACGAAAATGCGATTTCTGGGCTACTAATGAGGTCACAGATGACGTCACATTCACGTGATCTGTCTTCTCTGAATACATGTCAGGATCTACATCCAAGGACCACATTCCACTAGTATGGACTAGTGTTTTGCAGCGTATGTCGAGATGTCTCAAGTGCTTACACCGGGAGGATCTGCGCTTCCTCTAATACTGATGACTTCACATATAACGTTACAGATGACATCATAATCATGTGGACAGCACTCAGGTTGTATTTCACTTCACGAGAGCTTTATTACGACACCCTGATTCGATCCAGGATGTCAACTATATGTAGATCACCCAAAATGCTCCCCTGTGCATATGAACAAGCCCGGTCACTACTACTCCTCCAGTGAACATGCGCACAATGATGTCACTTCCGGCCATACCTTCCCCAAACTTAGTCTACAGCACGAGAGCTTCCCTCGGTCTTATTCTTCATCACGAGCGCTTCAACAGGACATAATGCACGGCCCATTTGGATCCAGGGTAGCACATAGATCGCTCAAACAACCGGCAGCCAAAAATGCCATTTCTCTAATACTAATCGACTGTGCATGCGCAAATCACACTCACACCAGGGCAAGGACACTGTATGACTATACTCGACGAGGGCTTCAATATGTATCCAAATGAAGTATGCAACTCCCCAGCCCGAATTGCAAGTCTGCTGCTGGATGAACAGAACAGCAGATATCCAGTTCAGATATATTTGGTGGCCATTTTCATCCGTGCAGAGGTGTGAGGTACAACGGTATTGTGGACAGGGCATGTTGGGTCTGTCTAGCCCCACAGCGTTACCTCTCCCTGGATAGAGTACCTCCTACCCAACCTGGGGCAGCCACGTTGGGCGAGTTTACAATTCTCGGATGTTACTGCCCATGCCCATGCCCAAACTTATGAAATCGTACGAGATTCGCGAGGAAGCGTAGCCTATTCTTCATGAAACGTAGCGCCAGCGTGGGTATTCGTAGTACTGTCGCGGTTCTTCGTAGTACTGTCGTGGGTATTCGTAGTACTGTCGCCACACATCGTGTTGAATTCTTCTCAATATCGTAGTATGATCGTACAAGAAGCGTAGAATGCGCCCAACAATCATCGCACAATGCGTACGGCATTCTTGCTGATTTGTGACCGAAAGAACTACTACGACTACCTACGAATATACACGATATGAGGAGAATGCATGCGAGAACGCAGTAGGATGGTGCCAAGAATGCCGTACGTATACCATTTAATCGTACTTGGCCGGCGAATGTTTTGAACATTTCAAAACTTTCGTACTCCCTCCGAGAATAGGCAAGAACGGTCACGATCTGCGACGAACCCCGCAAGATGCCAGTACGAATTGCCACGAATGAACACGATTTTCCAGTTCGCTGTGATTCGCCTACTCAATTCTTGACAGTGTGACTGGGGCTAAACTTTCGTACTCCCTTCGAGAATATGCAAGAACGGTCACGATCTGCGACGAACCCTGCAAGATGCCAGTGCGAATTGCCAAGAATGAACACGATTTTCCAGTTCGCGGTGATTCGCCTACTCAATTCTTGACAGTGTGACTGGGGTTTTACCCCTTGAGCTAGGGGGCTGAAACTTTCCACACTATACCCTTGGGTCAAGCTCTACCGGAAAAATCCAAGATGGCCGCTTTGATGACGTCACAGTGACGTCATTTTCAAAAACGGCATTTTTTGGTCGATTTTTCGAATTTTTTATTTATGCAATTTCTCCGCAAAAACTGTATGATAAATTAGTAAATATTAATGTGATGTGAAATAAAATAGTTTTTGCCCACTTTTCATCGCGGAAAAGCGGAAATTTTGAAGAAATATGACAAAAACATCACTTTTCTGGTACCCCACGTGGACGCCATTTTGAATTTACCCATGATCCTCTGCTCGGGGGGTTATGCAAATAGCCTCAAGATGAATTTCAATATGATAAACTATAAAGTCAAGGAGTTTCAGCTCTCCATTTTTTGTCGTTCCGGAGATAGCGCAGAAAGTTTGGTAGTTTGGCCATTTCGCCTCCCCCCCCCCAGGCCAGGTAGGGTTAAATACATGCCGCGCATACCCATCTTTCCAATGAAACATCATATGTTTACACGGATCGTGTTAGAAATATACAAATAATATCAACACATATTAAGATTTACAGGTCTCTTTAATTCTTTGTAAATATAATAATTATATTCACTTTACATTCTCGCGTGATGTGAAATACTATCAAATCAAGGTTTCCGTGTAGTGTGGCCTGTTTTCTTTCGGTACACTCAGTAGTCTAAATGCATCTCAATGTCTACATACCAGTACTTACCCCTATATGTTAGTGTATAGCGGAGTAGTTAGGCGCCTAATTCCTTGTTAGCATACGAAAATGCGATTTCTGGGCTACTAATGAGGTCACAGATGACGTCACATTCACGTGATCTGTCTTCTCTGAATACATGTCAGGATCTACATCCAAGGACCACATTCCACTAGTATGGACTAGTGTTTTGCAGCGTATGTCGAGATGTCTCAAGTGCTTACACCGGGAGGATCTGCGCTTCCTCTAATACTGATGACTTCACATATAACGTTACAGATGACATCATAATCATGTGGACAGCACTCAGGTTGTATTTCACTTCACGAGAGCTTTATTACGACACCCTGATTCGATCCAGGATGTCAACTATATGTAGATCACCCAAAATGCTCCCCTGTGCATATGAACAAGCCCGGTCACTACTACTCCTCCAGTGAACATGCGCACAATGATGTCACTTCCGGCCATACCTTCCCCAAACTTAGTCTACAGCACGAGAGCTTCCCTCGGTCTTATTCTTCATCACGAGCGCTTCAACAGGACATAATGCACGGCCCATTTGGATCCAGGGTAGCACATAGATCGCTCAAACAACCGGCAGCCAAAAATGCCATTTCTCTAATACTAATCGACTGTGCATGCGCAAATCACACTCACACCAGGGCAAGGACACTGTATGACTATACTCGACGAGGGCTTCAATATGTATCCAAATGAAGTATGCAACTCCCCAGCCCGAATTGCAAGTCTGCTGCTGGATGAACAGAACAGCAGATATCCAGTTCAGATATATTTGGTGGCCATTTTCATCCGTGCAGAGGTGTGAGGTACAACGGTATTGTGGACAGGGCATGTTGGGTCTGTCTAGCCCCACAGCGTTACCTCTCCCTGGATAGAGTACCTCCTACCCAACCTGGGGCAGCCACGTTGGGCGAGTTTACAATTCTCGGATGTTACTGCCCATGCCCATGCCCAAACTTATGAAATCGTACGAGATTCGCGAGGAAGCGTAGCCTATTCTTCATGAAACGTAGCGCCAGCGTGGGTATTCGTAGTACTGTCGTGGGTATTCGTAGTACTGTCGCCACACATCGTGTTGAATTCTTCTCAGTATCGTAGTATGATCGTACAAGGAGCGTAGAATGCGACCAACAATCATCGTACAATGCGTACGGCATTCTTGCTGATTTGTGACCGAAAGAACTACTACGACTACCCACGAATATACACGATAGGAGGAGAATGCATGCGAGAACGCAGTAGGATGGTGCCAAGAATGCCATACGTATACCATTTAATCGTACTTGGCCGGCGAATGTTTTGAACATTTCAAAACTTTCGTACTCCCTCCGAGAATAGGCAAGAACGGTCACGATCTGCGACGAACCCCGCAAGATGCCAGTACGAATTGCCACGAATGAACACGATTTTCCAGTTCGCTGTGATTCGCCTACTCAATTCTTGACAGTGTGACTGGGGCTAAACTTTCGTACTCCCTTCGAGAATATGCAAGAACGGTCACGATCTGCGACGAACCCTGCAAGATGCCAGTGCGAATTGCCAAGAATGAACACGATTTTCCAGTTCGCGGTGATTCGCCTACTCAATTCTTGACAGTGTGACTGGGGTTTTACCCCTTGAGCTAGGGGGCTGAAACTTTCCACACTATACCCTTGGGTCAAGCTCTACCGAAAAAATCCAAGATGGCCGCTTTGATGACGTCACAGTGACGTCATTTTCAAAAACGGCATTTTTTGGTCGATTTTTCGAATTTTTTATTTATGCAATTTCTCCGCAAAAACTGTATGATAAATTAGTAAATATTAATGTGATGTGAAATAAAATAGTTTTTGCCCACTTTTCATCGCGGAAAAGCGGAAATTTTGAAGAAATATGACAAAAACATCACTTTTCTGGTACCCCACGTGGACGCCATTTTGAATTTACCCATGATCCTCTGCTCGGGGGGTTATGCAAATAGCCTCAAGATGAATTTCAATATGATAAACTATAAAGTCAAGGAGTTTCAGCTCTCCATTTTTTGTCGTTCCGGAGATAGCGCAGAAAGTTTGGTAGTTTGGCCATTTCGCCTCCCCCCCCCCCAGGCCAGGTAGGGTTAAATACATGCCGCGCATACCCATCTTTCCAATGAAACATCATATGTTTACACGGATCGTGTTAGAAATATACAAATAATATCAACACATATTAAGATTTACAGGTCTCTTTAATTCTTTGTAAATATAATAATTATATTCACTTTACATTCTCGCGTGATGTGAAATACTATCAAATCAAGGTTTCCGTGTAGTGTGGCCTGTTTTCTTTCGGTACACTCAGTAGTCTAAATGCATCTCAATGTCTACATACCAGTACTTACCCCTATATGTTAGTGTATAGCGGAGTAGTTAGGCGCCTAATTCCTTGTTAGCATACGAAAATGCGATTTCTCGGCTACTAATGAGGTCACAGATGACGTCACATTCACGTGATCTGTCTTCTCTGAATACACGTCAGGATCTACATCCAAGGACCACATTCCACTAGTATGGACTAGTGTTTTGCAGCGTATGTCGAGATGTCTCAAGTGCTTACACCGGGAGGATCTGCGCTTCCTCTAATACTGATGACTTCACATATAACGTTACAGATGACATCATAATCATGTGGACAGCACTCAGGTTGTATTTCACTTCACGAGAGCTTTATTACGACACCCTGATTCGATCCAGGATGTCAACTATATGTAGATCACCCAAAATGCTCCCCTGTGCATATGAACAAGCCCGGCCACTACTACTCCTCCAGTGAACATGCGCACAATGATGTCACTTCCGGCCATACCTTCCCCAAACTTAGTCTACAGCACGAGAGCTTCCCTCGGTCTTATTCTTCATCACGAGCGCTTCAACAGGACATAATGCACGGCCCATTTGGATCCAGGGTAGCACATAGATCGCTCAAACAACCGGCAGCCAAAAATGCCATTTCTCTAATACTAATCGACTGTGCATGCGCAAATCACACTCACACCAGGGCAAGGACACTGTATGACTATACTCGACGAGGGCTTCAATATGTATCCAAATGAAGTATGCAACTCCCCAGCCCGAATTGCAAGTCTGCTGCTGGATGAACAGAACAGCAGATATCCAGTTCAGATATATTTGGTGGCCATTTTCATCCGTGCAGAGGTGTGAGGTACAACGGTATTGTGGACAGGGCATGGTGGGTCTGTCTAGCCCCACAGCGTTACCTCTCCCTGGATAGAGTACCTCCTACCCAACCTGGGGCAGCCACGTTGGGCGAGTTTACAATTCTCGGATGTTACTGCCCATGCCCATGCCCAAACTTATGAAATCGTACGAGATTCGCGAGGAAGCGTAGCCTATTCTTCATGAAACGTAGCGCCAGCGTGGGTATTCTTAGTACTGTCGCGGTTCTTCGTAGTACTGTCGTGGGTATTCGTAGTACTGTCGCCACACATCGTGTTGAATTCTTCTCAATATCGTAGTATGATCGTACAAGAAGCGTGAATGCGCCCAACAATCATCGTGCACAAATGCGTACGGCATTCTTGCTGGATTTGTGACCGAAAGAACTACTACGACTACCTACGAATATACACGATATGAGGAGAATGCATGCGAGGTTCCTGCATGGTGCCAAGAATGCCATACGTATACCATTTAATCGTACATGGCCGGCGAATGTTTTGAACATTTCAAAACTTTCGTACTCCCTTCGAGAACAGGCAAGAACGGTCAGGATCTGCGGCGAACCCCGCAAGATGCCAGTACGAAATGCCAAGAATGAACACGATTTTCCAGTTCGCGGTCATTCGCCTACTCAATTCTTGACAGTGTGACTGGGGCTAAACTTTCGTACTCCCTTCGAGAATATGCAAAAACGGTCACGATCTGCGACGAACCCCGCAAGTTGCCAGCACGAATTGCCAAGAATGAACACGATTTTCCAGTTCGCGGTGATTCGCCTACTCAATTCTTGACAGTGTGACTGGGGCTTTACCCTTGAGCTAGGGGGCCGAAAACTTTCCACACACAATTATACCCTTGGGTCATGCTCTACTGAAAATCCAAGATGGTGCCGCTTTGATGACGTCACAGCGACGTCATTTTCAAAACGCATTTTTGGTCGATTTTTCGAATTTTTGGCTTATGCAATTTCTCCGCAAAACTGTATGATAAATTAGTAAATATTAATGTGATGTGAAATAAAATAGTTTTTGCCCACTTTTCATCGCGGAAAAGCGGAAATTTTGAAGAAATATGACAAAAACATCACTTTTCTGGTACCCCACGTGGACGCCATTTTGAATTTACCCATGATCCTCTGCTCGGGGGGTTATGCAAATAGCCTCAAGATGAACTTCAATATGATAAACTATAAAGTCAAGGAGTTTCAGCTCTCCATTTTTTGTCGTTCCGGAGATAGCGCAGAAAGTTTGGTAGTTTGGCCATTTCGCCTCCCCCCCCCCAGGCCAGGTAGGGTTAAATACATGCCGCGCATACCCATCTTTCCAATGAAACATCATATGTTTACACGGATCGTGTTAGAAATATACAAATAATATCAACACATATTAAGATTTACAGGTCTCTTTAATTCTTTGTAAATATAATAATTATATTCACTTTACATTCTCGCGTGATGTGAAATACTATCAAATCAAGGTTTCCGTGTAGTGTGGCCTGTTTTCTTTCGGTACACTCAGTAGTCTAAATGCATCTCAATGTCTACATACCAGTACTTACCCCTATATGTTAGTGTATAGCGGAGTAGTTAGGCGCCTAATTCCTTGTTAGCATACGAAAATGCGATTTCTCGGCTACTAATGAGGTCACAGATGACGTCACATTCACGTGATCTGTCTTCTCTGAATACACGTCAGGATCTACATCCAAGGACCACATTCCACTAGTATGGACTAGTGTTTTGCAGCGTATGTCGAGATGTCTCAAGTGCTTACACCGGGAGGATCTGCGCTTCCTCTAATACTGATGACTTCACATATAACGTTACAGATGACATCATAATCATGTGGACAGCACTCAGGTTGTATTTCACTTCACGAGAGCTTTATTACGACACCCTGATTCGATCCAGGATGTCAACTATATGTAGATCACCCAAAATGCTCCCCTGTGCATATGAACAAGCCCGGCCACTACTACTCCTCCAGTGAACATGCGCACAATGATGTCACTTCCGGCCATACCTTCCCCAAACTTAGTCTACAGCACGAGAGCTTCCCTCGGTCTTATTCTTCATCACGAGCGCTTCAACAGGACATAATGCACGGCCCATTTGGATCCAGGGTAGCACATAGATCGCTCAAACAACCGGCAGCCAAAAATGCCATTTCTCTAATACTAATCGACTGTGCATGCGCAAATCACACTCACACCAGGGCAAGGACACTGTATGACTATACTCGACGAGGGCTTCAATATGTATCCAAATGAAGTATGCAACTCCCCAGCCCGAATTGCAAGTCTGCTGCTGGATGAACAGAACAGCAGATATCCAGTTCAGATATATTTGGTGGCCATTTTCATCCGTGCAGAGGTGTGAGGTACAACGGTATTGTGGACAGGGCATGTTGGGTCTGTCTAGCCCCACAGCGTTACCTCTCCCTGGATAGAGTACCTCCTACCCAACCTGGGGTAGCCACGTTGGGCGAGTTTACAATTCTCGGATGTTACTGCCCATGCCCATGCCCAAACTTATGAAATCGTACGAGATTCGCGAGGAAGCGTAGCCTATTCTTCATGAAACGTAGCGCCAGCGTGGGTATTCGTAGTACTGTCGCGGTTCTTCGTAGTACTGTCGTGGGTATTCGTAGTACTGTCGCCACACATCGTGTTGAATTCTTCTCAATATCGTAGTATGATCGTACAAGAAGCGTAGAATGCGCCCAACAATCATCGCACAATGCGTACGGCATTCTTGCTGATTTGTGACCGAAAGAACTACTACGACTACCTACGAATATACACGATATGAGGAGAATGCATGCGAGAACGCAGTAGGATGGTGCCAAGAATGCCGTACGTATACCATTTAATCGTACTTGGCCGGCGAATGTTTTGAACATTTCAAAACTTTCGTACTCCCTCCGAGAATAGGCAAGAACGGTCACGATCTGCGACGAACCCCGCAAGATGCCAGTACGAATTGCCACGAATGAACACGATTTTCCAGTTCGCTGTGATTCGCCTACTCAATTCTTGACAGTGTGACTGGGGCTAAACTTTCGTACTCCCTTCGAGAATATGCAAGAACGGTCACGATCTGCGACGAACCCTGCAAGATGCCAGTGCGAATTGCCAAGAATGAACACGATTTTCCAGTTCGTGGTGATTCGCCTACTCAATTCTTGACAGTGTGACTGGGGTTTTACCCCTTGAGCTAGGGGGCTGAAACTTTCCACACTATACCCTTGGGTCAAGCTCTACCGGAAAAATCCAAGATGGCCGCTTTGATGACGTCACAGTGACGTCATTTTCAAAAACGGCATTTTTTGGTCGATTTTTCGAATTTTTTATTTATGCAATTTCTCCGCAAAAACTGTATGATAAATTAGTAAATATTAATGTGATGTGAAATAAAATAGTTTTTGCCCACTTTTCATCGCGGAAAAGCGGAAATTTTGAAGAAATATGACAAAAACATCACTTTTCTGGTACCCCACGTGGACGCCATTTTGAATTTACCCATGATCCTCTGCTCGGGGGGTTATGCAAATAGCCTCAAGATGAATTTCAATATGATAAACTATAAAGTCAAGGAGTTTCAGCTCTCCATTTTTTGTCGTTCCGGAGATAGCGCAGAAAGTTTGGTAGTTTGGCCATTTCGCCTCCCCCCCCCCCAGGCCAGGTAGGGTTAAATACATGCCGCGCATACCCATCTTTCCAATGAAACATCATATGTTTACACGGATCGTGTTAGAAATATACAAATAATATCAACACATATTAAGATTTACAGGTCTCTTTAATTCTTTGTAAATATAATAATTATATTCACTTTACATTCTCGCGTGATGTGAAATACTATCAAATCAAGGTTTCCGTGTAGTGTGGCCTGTTTTCTTTCGGTACACTCAGTAGTCTAAATGCATCTCAATGTCTACATACCAGTACTTACCCCTATATGTTAGTGTATAGCGGAGTAGTTAGGCGCCTAATTCCTTGTTAGCATACGAAAATGCGATTTCTGGGCATGCGCACAATGATGTCACTTCCGGCCATACCTTCCCCAAACTTAGTCTACAGCACGAGAGCTTCCCTCGGTCTTATTCTTCATCACGAGCGCTTCAACAGGACATAATGCACGGCCCATTTGGATCCAGGGTAGCACATAGATCGCTCAAACAACCGGCAGCCAAAAATGCCATTTCTCTAATACTAATCGACTGTGCATGCGCAAATCACACTCACACCAGGGCAAGGACACTGTATGACTATACTCGACGAGGGCTTCAATATGTATCCAAATGAAGTATGCAACTCCCCAGCCCGAATTGCAAGTCTGCTGCTGGATGAACAGAACAGCAGATATCCAGTTCAGATATATTTGGTGGCCATTTTCATCCGTGCAGAGGTGTGAGGTACAACGGTATTGTGGACAGGGCATGTTGGGTCTGTCTAGCCCCACAGCGTTACCTCTCCCTGGATAGAGTACCTCCTACCCAACCTGGGGCAGCCACGTTGGGCGAGTTTACAATTCTCGGATGTTACTGCCCATGCCCATGCCCAAACTTATGAAATCGTACGAGATTCGCGAGGAAGCGTAGCCTATTCTTCATGAAACGTAGCGCCAGCGTGGGTATTCGTAGTACTGTCGCGGTTCTTCGTAGTACTGTCGTGGGTATTCGTAGTACTGTCGCCACACATCGTGTTGAATTCTTCTCAATATCGTAGTATGATCGTACAAGAAGCGTAGAATGCGCCCAACAATCATCGCACAATGCGTACGGCATTCTTGCTGATTTGTGACCGAAAGAACTACTACGACTACCTACGAATATACACGATATGAGGAGAATGCATGCGAGAACGCAGTAGGATGGTGCCAAGAATGCCGTACGTATACCATTTAATCGTACTTGGCCGGCGAATGTTTTGAACATTTCAAAACTTTCGTACTCCCTCCGAGAATAGGCAAGAACGGTCACGATCTGCGACGAACCCCGCAAGATGCCAGTGCGAATTGCCACGAATGAACACGATTTTCCAGTTCGCTGTGATTCGCCTACTCAATTCTTGACAGTGTGACTGGGGCTAAACTTTCGTACTCCCTTCGAGAATATGCAAGAACGGTCACGATCTGCGACGAACCCTGCAAGATGCCAGTGCGAATTGCCAAGAATGAACACGATTTTCCAGTTCGCGGTGATTCGCCTACTCAATTCTTGACAGTGTGACTGGGGTTTTACCCCTTGAGCTAGGGGGCTGAAACTTTCCACACTATACCCTTGGGTCAAGCTCTACTGGAAAAATCCAAGATGGCCGCTTTGATGACGTCACAGTGACGTCATTTTCAAAAACGGCATTTTTTGGTCGATTTTTCGAATTTTTTATTTATGCAATTTCTCCGCAAAAACTGTATGATAAATTAGTAAATATTAATGTGATGTGAAATAAAATAGTTTTTGCCCACTTTTCATCGCGGAAAAGCGGAAATTTTGAAGAAATATGACAAAAACATCACTTTTCTGGTACCCCACGTGGACGCCATTTTGAATTTACCCATGATCCTCTGCTCGGGGGGTTATGCAAATAGCCTCAAGATGAACTTCAATATGATAAACTATAAAGTCAAGGAGTTTCAGCTCTCCATTTTTTGTCGTTCCGGAGATAGCGCAGAAAGTTTGGTAGTTTGGCCATTTCGCCTCCCCCCCCCCAGGCCAGGTAGGGTTAAATACATGCCGCGCATACCCATCTTTCCAATGAAACATCATATGTTTACACGGATCGTGTTAGAAATATACAAATAATATCAACACATATTAAGATTTACAGGTCTCTTTAATTCTTTGTAAATATAATAATTATATTCACTTTACATTCTCGCGTGATGTGAAATACTATCAAATCAAGGTTTCCGTGTAGTGTGGCCTGTTTTCTTTCGGTACACTCAGTAGTCTAAATGCATCTCAATGTCTACATACCAGTACTTACCCCTATATGTTAGTGTATAGCGGAGTAGTTAGGCGCCTAATTCCTTGTTAGCATACGAAAATGCGATTTCTCGGCTACTAATGAGGTCACAGATGACGTCACATTCACGTGATCTGTCTTCTCTGAATCAGGATGTCAACTATATGTAGATCACCCAAAATGCTCCCCTGTGCATATGAACAAGCCCGGCCACTACTACTCCTCCAGTGAACATGCGCACAATGATGTCACTTCCGGCCATACCTTCCCCAAACTTAGTCTACAGCACGAGAGCTTCCCTCGGTCTTATTCTTCATCACGAGCGCTTCAACAGGACATAATGCACGGCCCATTTGGATCCAGGGTAGCACATAGATCGCTCAAACAACCGGCAGCCAAAAATGCCATTTCTCTAATACTAATCGACTGTGCATGCGCAAATCACACTCACACCAGGGCAAGGACACTGTATGACTATACTCGACGAGGGCTTCAATATGTATCCAAATGAAGTATGCAACTCCCCAGCCCGAATTGCAAGTCTGCTGCTGGATGAACAGAACAGCAGATATCCAGTTCAGATATATTTGGTGGCCATTTTCATCCGTGCAGAGGTGTGAGGTACAACGGTATTGTGGACAGGGCATGGTGGGTCTGTCTAGCCCCACAGCGTTACCTCTCCCTGGATAGAGTACCTCCTACCCAACCTGGGGCAGCCACGTTGGGCGAGTTTACAATTCTCGGATGTTACTGCCCATGCCCATGCCCAAACTTATGAAATCGTACGAGATTCGCGAGGAAGCGTAGCCTATTCTTCATGAAACGTAGCGCCAGCGTGGGTATTCGTAGTACTGTCGCGGTTCTTCGTAGTACTGTCGTGGGTATTCGTAGTACTGTCGCCACACATCGTGTTGAATTCTTCTCAATATCGTAGTATGATCGTACAAGAAGCGTAGAATGCGCCCAACAATCATCGCACAATGCGTACGGCATTCTTGCTGATTTGTGACCGAAAGAACTACTACGACTACCTACGAATATACACGATATGAGGAGAATGCATGCGAGAACGCAGTAGGATGGTGCCAAGAATGCCGTACGTATACCATTTAATCGTACTTGGCCGGCGAATGTTTTGAACATTTCAAAACTTTCGTACTCCCTCCGAGAATAGGCAAGAACGGTCACGATCTGCGACGAACCCCGCAAGATGCCAGTACGAATTGCCACGAATGAACACGATTTTCCAGTTCGCTGTGATTCGCCTACTCAATTCTTGACAGTGTGACTGGGGCTAAACTTTCGTACTCCCTTCGAGAATATGCAAGAACGGTCACGATCTGCGACGAACCCTGCAAGATGCCAGTGCGAATTGCCAAGAATGAACACGATTTTCCAGTTCGCGGTGATTCGCCTACTCAATTCTTGACAGTGTGACTGGGGTTTTACCCCTTGAGCTAGGGGGCTGAAACTTTCCACACTATACCCTTGGGTCAAGCTCTATCGGAAAAATCCAAGATGGCCGCTTTGATGACGTCACAGTGACGTCATTTTCAAAAACGGCATTTTTGGGTCGATTTTTCGAATTTTTTATTTATGCAATTTCTCCGCAAAAACTGTATGATAAATTAGTAAATATTAATGTGATGTGAAATAAAATAGTTTTTGCCCACTTTTCATCGCGGAAAAGCGGAAATTTTGAAGAAATATGACAAAAACATCACTTTTCTGGTACCCCACGTGGACGCCATTTTGAATTTACCCATGATCCTCTGCTCGGGGGGTTATGCAAATAGCCTCAAGATGAATTTCAATATGATAAACTATAAAGTCAAGGAGTTTCAGCTCTCCATTTTTTGTCGTTCCGGAGATAGCGCAGAAAGTTTGGTAGTTTGGCCATTTCGCCTCCCCCCCCCCCAGGCCAGGTAGGGTTAAATACATGCCGCGCATACCCATCTTTCCAATGAAACATCATATGTTTACACGGATCGTGTTAGAAATATACAAATAATATCAACACATATTAAGATGTACAGGTCTCTTTAATTCTTTGTAAATATAATAATTATATTCACTTTACATTCTCGCGTGATGTGAAATACTATCAAATCAAGGTTTCCGTGTAGTGTGGCCTGTTTTCTTTCGGTACACTCAGTAGTCTAAATGCATCTCAATGTCTACATACCAGTACTTACCCCTATATGTTAGTGTATAGCGGAGTAGTTAGGCGCCTAATTCCTTGTTAGCATACGAAAATGCGATTTCTGGGCTACTAATGAGGTCACAGATGACGTCACATTCACGTGATCTGTCTTCTCTGAATACATGTCAGGATCTACATCCAAGGACCACATTCCACTAGTATGGACTAGTGTTTTGCAGCGTATGTCGAGATGTCTCAAGTGCTTACACCGGGAGGATCTGCGCTTCCTCTAATACTGATGACTTCACATATAACGTTACAGATGACATCATAATCATGTGGACAGCACTCAGGTTGTATTTCACTTCACGAGAGCTTTATTACGACACCCTGATTCGATCCAGGATGTCAACTATATGTAGATCACCCAAAATGCTCCCCTGTGCATATGAACAAGCCCGGTCACTACTACTCCTCCAGTGAACATGCGCACAATGATGTCACTTCCGGCCATACCTTCCCCAAACTTAGTCTACAGCACGAGAGCTTCCCTCGGTCTTATTCTTCATCACGAGCGCTTCAACAGGACATAATGCACGGCCCATTTGGATCCAGGGTAGCACATAGATCGCTCAAACAACCGGCAGCCAAAAATGCCATTTCTCTAATACTAATCGACTGTGCATGCGCAAATCACACTCACACCAGGGCAAGGACACTGTATGACTATACTCGACGAGGGCTTCAATATGTATCCAAATGAAGTATGCAACTCCCCAGCCCGAATTGCAAGTCTGCTGCTGGATGAACAGAACAGCAGATATCCAGTTCAGATATATTTGGTGGCCATTTTCATCCGTGCAGAGGTGTGAGGTACAACGGTATTGTGGACAGGGCATGTTGGGTCTGTCTAGCCCCACAGCGTTACCTCTCCCTGGATAGAGTACCTCCTACCCAACCTGGGGCAGCCACGTTGGGCGAGTTTACAATTCTCGGATGTTACTGCCCATGCATCAGACTCAGATAAACAGAACAGCAGATATCCAGATCAAATATATTTGGTGGCCATTTTGGATTTTCGCAGCCATGTTAGATTTTTTTCCGACTAAAATTACACTAAAATAAAGGGATTTGATTAATTCTGCCATGCAACCAAAAAAGAAACTAATCGCCATATTGTATTTTTAGACCAATTGCAAATCATTCAAAAATGAAATAATTATGCATACCCTACCATACGACCAAAAAAAATCGTATTTTTGTGGTTAGAAAACTGATTTCGACCAAAACTATAGGAGATTAAATGGATATTGGCGGCCATTTTGAATTTTGATCGCCATATTGGATTTGAGGCCAAATTCAGGATGGCTCCACAGCTATATTGAAAGGACATATGCTAAGGATGACAGAACCACTGAGAAGTTTTTTAACGGGGAAAAATATTAGCTTTTCCTTGGCTTGGAACTGTCTATTTGAAAGTTTTCTGAAAGTTTTAGGATAAATTGTCGGGATATTGAACCTACCTGGCCACGGCAATTTTCGGACTGTGGTTTTATCGCAGCCTGAAAACGGGCATTTGTTGGGGGTGAGGCTTTTTGGACATATCCTTCCCCTTATTATTTTCCTCATCTTCATAGCGTGAGCATTACAACATTGCACATTGTATATGCCTCAAGGTCCACCAGAAAATGTAAACGAAGTCTAAATAGCTGCCTTGGTGAAGTCACAGTGACGTCAGATATCAAAAGAGGCAGTTTCCGACAGTTTACTGAACTGGTCACAACTTCGAATTACGAACAATCAGGTATATATGGGGAAATCTCCTTTGTGTGTGACTGTTGGGGGTTTTTTTTCATCCCAACATCGAAACATCGATTGTTCTTAAATTTTAAAAACCAGTTAAAAAATGTCAGCCTTGAAAAAATTGCGACTGTCAATTGCATAAAAATCGAGCTATGTTTGATCAAAACGTCCTCCCTGACCCAGTTTGAAACATTTATCAGGCGGATTTTCCGTTGTAGTAAAAACAAGATACCTTAATCCAAAGTTATTTCACACAATATATTGACAAGTTTGACGATTTGGAAGGACCAGGATAAAATCCTCCTGTTAAACGCCTTATATATACTAAAATGTCCTGGGAGGCACATGTCGATCAATCAGAACTCCATTTCCATGCTATTGATAATCTGTTACACTTCGACAAAAATCTGCTTTTGCAGTTTTTGATTGACACAAAAATTAGATTTGTTACCATTATACGCTCGACAATTTTTCCACTTAAATGTTTGAAACATAAAATACTTAAGTAGGGATTCTGATGGATTGATTTAAATAACACCAATCTAAAGAATTATCCATTCCTGAACTGATCTCGGGTTTCATCCCTGCTGTAAAATGTACCATACCACGATGAAGTACCATGATACTTGGAACGTTTTGGAAATATATTGATTTACCACGGTGTACCATGTCTGTACCAGGGCGTTTCATGTCTGTACCATGGTGTACCATGTCTGCATCACGGCGTTTCATGTCTGTAACATGGTGTACAATATCTGCACCAGGGCGTTTCATGCCTGTATCATGATATACCATGTCTGTATCAGGGCATTTCATGTCTGTACCATGGTGTATCATGTCTGTATCAGGGCGTTTCATGTCTGTACTACAGTGTACAGTGTCTGTACCAGGGTGTTTCGTGTCTGTACCATGGTGTACCATGTCTGCATCACGGCGTTCCATGTCTGTACCATGGTGTATTATGTCTGTATAACGGCGTTTCATGTCTGTACCTTAATGTACCAAATCTACATCAGGGCGTTTCATGTCTGTATCAGGGTGTTTCATGTCCTGTATCATGGTGTACCATATCTGCACCAGGGTGTTTCATGTCTGTAACATGGTGTACCATGTCTCTGTCCGGGCGTTTCATGTCTGTACCATGGTGTACCATGTCTGCATCACGGCGTTTCATGTCTGTAACATGGTGTACAATATCTGCGTCAGGGCGTTTCATGCCTGTATCATGATATACCATGTCTGTATCAGGGCGTTTCATGCCTGTACCATGGTGTATCATGTCTGTATCAGGGCGTTTCATGTCTGTACTACAGTGTACAGTGTCTGTACCAGGGTGTTTCGTGTCTGTACCATTCCATGGCTGTACCATGGTGTATTATGTCTGTATAACGGCGTTTCATGTCTGTACCACAATGTACCAAATCTGCATCAGGGCGTTTCATGTATGTACCAGGGCGTTTCATGTCTTGTATCATGGTGTACCATATCTGCTCCAGGGTGTTTGATGTCTGTACCGTGATGTACCATGTCTGTGCCAGGGCGTTTGATGTCTGTACCGTGGTGTACCATGTCTGTGTCAGGGCGTTTGGTGTCTGTACTATGGTGTACCGTGATATTTTTACTATAATCTACGGTACACCCTGGTTCAACGCTATAAGGTATGACTTTATATACATTTTAGGTATATTGCATGATAGAGTGTTAATCAGGTGAGGAGGATCTGGTTATTTCGGGAATGGTGATACCCGATGCACATACTCAGTTAAAATGCAGAAAGAGAGAAACTTTCCGGTTATTCATTTAGCTGCATAGCTCCACCATAACATAATAACTTTCCATGATATTATGTTGATATAAACTGGCAATCGTACTGCTATTATACATGTATATGCGCTTTTATGATGATAATAATAACAATATAAATGAACGTCTTAAATGTTTAGAATAAAATATGTATCCATACCTTAGGTGGTTTTCTTCTGACATGGTTATGCTCCTGGTTTGCTAATTCGCCTTCGTGTGGTCTGCACTGGATTTTGATAGCCGTTATCATCATGCGTGACGTTTCTGTTGATTTCATAATGTTTTAACTCTACCAGGCAGTGGGGGCTCATTACGGCTCCCCTTCCAAACTTTCTCCGCTATATCCTGAACGACAAAAAATTTAGAGCTGACACCCCTTTTCTTTGTAGCTTCGCATATTGAGTCTCATATTTTAAGCCTATTTGCATAACTCCGAGCAGAGAATCATGGGTAAATTCAAAATGACGGACATGTGGTGTTCCAGAAAAGTGATGTTTTCGTCATTTTTCTTCGAAATTACTGCTTTTCCGGCAGGACCAAATATTGCCCTTTCGAAAATGACGTCACTGTGACGTCATCAAGCTGTCATCTTTGATTTTCATATATGCTCTGTCAGAGATTGACCCAAGGGTATGTTTTGGTAAGTTTCATCCCTATAGTTCAAGGGGTAAGAAAAATGATTAATGGGAGGTGAGCCGAAATGACCCCCTCGAGGCCTGGACAGGTCCCCAAAAGCCCGGGCCAGATAGGGACTGTATGATAGGTAAATGGTCATAAAAAAAAGTCCGAATCCTCGGTAGACCTCCTCCACTGCATTTTACGGAAACCAGATCAAACCAGTGCAACAAAGCAGTTAAATATGCAAACGTCCGCAACGGTAAACATACATTCATGAACACAAGTTTATGCTGTTAGAGATATGATCAGACTCATTCTTTCGTGAACAGCTTTTAAGATGTTTATACTGAGAGCAAGGATCTTGTCTAGCGCCCAAGGCTGTCTACAAGCGCATTCTGCAATGTCTCCTATCTGGTTGAAGATATACCACGCTGATAGAGACGTAATAATAAGTTTTTTATTACGGTCTCGAATCATTCAGGCATAAATTCTCGTTACCTTATAGTCGCGTTTTTATGTCATCTTGTGTTTTCACAAGAAAATACAAGTATGTTTTTGGCTAATTCTAGCTGGAGGTTACATTTGCTTATGTAGAGCAAGAAACATTATTTCTGTCGAATCCAGTAAGTTTACGTTTAAATGTGAATCGTATTTCGACGTCAGTGCAACCAGCAGATGAAACAGAAAGGCTACAAGATAAGGTCTCAAAATAATATAATGTCTTTTAACCCACCATTCAACTAAGTTAAACAAAAACATTGACCAGAAACCTTCTAAACAACATCAATGAATTGTTATTGTATTCTGTGTGGATATCGTTCAAGACGAAAAGTAGGGTTACATTTTCAAATGTCACAAATATGGACTATAATATT
The DNA here is from genome assembly GCA_036873755.1 of Hanleya hanleyi. Taxonomy (NCBI): domain Eukaryota; kingdom Metazoa; phylum Mollusca; class Polyplacophora; order Lepidopleurida; family Hanleyidae; genus Hanleya; species Hanleya hanleyi. Next base: position 132,989 of record JAVTVY010032322.1, read on the forward strand.
ATTCTCTGACGACAAGTATTCATGCGCAATTAAATGCTTCATGCAATACTTATTATACAGAATAATTGTTTTGCACAGTTCATATGTAAACTCCGTTGCCCATCATTTTTTTGAAGATATTTCTTTTTACTAGCCAGGTCAATATCATGATATGTGTGGTTATATACTCCAGTAGTGTGGATGGCTGAATTCAGTCTACACAGTCACCTAGCTGCTATGGATATAATATATAGATGGTATAGAGTGTATCTGCCCGTTACGTGGGTAACGTCTTCTCTAGTATGTAGAATTATATTATCACCAACACAATTCAGTCAGCTGTTAGACAAGAGGAAGCGCGAAAGAGATAACGTCGCGTTTATCAATATTTTCAGCTAATATTTCAGATATATTAAGATTGTAAGATATTTAAATGTAACATAACGAGGGTGGTGGAAAAAAACGTCAAGATCCAAAACCGATACTTGTCATGATTTATATCTCAGCCTCTCTTTTGTTGTAGCTATTGATGTGAACATTTTGAATGACATGAACACCTGGCCCCTAGCTCCGGCTTGAGCGGTATTAGAAACAAATATTTAAGAGCGATTATGTGATACCACGTTTACCAGTCCCAAAATTGCAATCACGGTGATTTGTACATAGGGAGGAACGAAACATCAGGTACGGAACGTCCACCGATGAAAGATCAACGGTGTGAGTGGTGTATGCTGGCATCATTGTCTTCCTGTCGGCAAATCCGTTCATAGGAGAATATTATTATTCCAAATCGAATATAGATCGCCGGACATTCATATCTGACCCCCAAACCCCCACCCACCTCAACCCACCCAAACCAGCGCCTCTTGTGTCCCACGAATATCCACTCACCTTGGATACAACAATGCGGACTTTCTGCGCTATCTCCGGAACGACGAATGAAAGCATCCAAGGCTTCTAAAAACATGGAAGGAATTGATCCTGTTCAATATCTTCCTAAGGTGTCTCTCGTTGCATACGTGGGGTTGAATTTGGGAAGCGTAGCTCTAATTATTGAAGAGACTTCATCAATACTGTGAAGAAAGTCTAGGCAAATGAGAGTTGCATATGTGGTACCAGTGGAAGATGGAAACAAGTTTGTGGAGGTGTTCAATTTGCTATCACAATTGTTTGACGATCCAATGAATTTACCGTTCCCCGATAAAGAATGCAACACCGAAAATTAAAAATTGTATATTTTCTGAACTAGAGATTGGCAGTAAACCTGCAACAGGTGTCCGAATCGTGGTAAACATAGTAGCCCAGAATGCATAGCGACATTCATTCATGTTTTATGTATTCATGCACACTGCAAGCTGCAGTCAAAGTTCAATGATATTGTATTGTAGACTTGTACAAGAATAAAGTCCCCAAATCTGATTCATATTCATTTATTTGTGTGGCAAATGAACACGGCAAAAATACCCTAACGTTGCTAAAAAAATTCAAATCACAGACACAGAAAACTTTTATCAACATCAAAAATTAATTTTACCTTCACTGCTCGGCCCAAACGGAAAATTATTTTGTTAACTTAAACAAGCTGTCATCAGGTCAGAGCAAAGGACTACCTGGGATAAATATCCCACTTGGGATATTAAATCCAAGTTTGGATATATAAAATATATCCTAATTTCATACTAAACGTCAATGACGAATTTCGGCATCTAAACTACAAAAACAGAATAGAATCTACTTCACAAACTGACAATCCGATTGTATAATTTTGCTGACTTTTCCTCGCCAAAATTATTCTATGTTATTACAATTACGTGCATTATTTTTTCGTGTTGTTGTTTGCAGTATATTTCCCATCACTCACAACTGATGTATGTCTTTATACGAACATGATAACTAGCAAAATATGTCAGCTTGCAATCATGGAAGTATAAAAATAATATCCAATGTGAGATATTTTATCCCAGTTGGGATATATATCCCAGTTAGTCCTTACCCTGACCTGGTCATGATTACGGATATGGTCAGAATATAGAAGATTATGTTTGCTAGATGACAAATGATCCTGAACGATAAGATCAGTCAATTTGAAAATTAGAGCTAAAAGGATGCTTTCGCTTGAAGAAATCAATCAACTTTGCCTTGCAAGAAATGTTTTCAAACTAATAGCGCACAAAATTGCGGTTTTCAGCAGGCATATGCTCCAATCATGCAGTGGCGTGAAAACTTGCAACATTCATTTACTTGACAAGATTAACAAGTGTGCGCCGGGAAACAAGTAATCAATCATGTGATGGGTATAAAACGTTTTACATACTTCGAGCTGTCAGAATGCCACGCTCGCACGTACTTGCGGGTCACAATGTATAAACTCTCCAGACTCATGGACTGAAAACTGAATTGCCCCCTCTCTCAAACTCTCTTTCCGGGACTGCACTATAATTTTGGCAGTGCGGTTCAGCCGATCTTACAAAAATGACGTCATTTCCTGAATTCGGTGTATTTCATTGGCTGTCAGAGCCGAAGATGAAGTCGGCATATTCCGTGACTACGACTGTGCCATATTGACCAGTTTACAGACAAAACACAATCTTTCGAAGAAAATCTCCCAAGATATCAGCAGAAGTGTTGTCCAGGAAACGAAACCGACATATTCTTCAATATCTGTACCTAGAAACGGCTCGTCGTGAGAATAATTCAGAGAAATTATTCCAAACTAGGTCGAACTACTTCATATCGCGTTCAATAAACGGAGTGACGCGGAAGTTTCAGTCATTCTCTCATTTTGCGCAGGGGTGTTGTAATGAAAACCATACCGCTTGGATAGATGGCACCTCTGAAATTACCCATAATCCAGTTCACCTAGCATTGCAAGAAACAGGGAAACTTCCCTGTTTAAAAATGGAGAGCTGAAACTCCGTGACTTTATAGTTTATCATATTGGGGTCATTTGGAGCCTATTTGTATAACCCCCCGAGCAGAGGATCATGGGCAAATTCAAGATGGCGGCCATGTGGGGTACCAGAGAAGTGATGTTTTCATCATATTTCTTCAAAATTTCTGCTTTTCGGCGATGAAAAGTGGGCAAAAACTATTTTATTTCACATCATATTGATATTTCTAATTTATCATGCAGTATTTGCGCAGAAATCGCATCAATCAAAAATTTGGAAAATCTGACCTGAAAAATTTACCAAAAAATGCCGTTTTTTGCCCCGGCCATATTGGATCTTTTTAGATTTTCTGGTAGAGCTTGACCCAGGGGTGTAGTGTGGTAAGTTTCAGTCCCCTAGCTCAAGGCGTAAGAAAAATAATTGGGGGGGGGGGGAGCATTTCATGTAGAAAACTCGATATTCTGAACAATGAAGACCTTACATGTTCATGCTCTTTTCAAAACTTTATTCAGTAAAGTTTTAGTCGGGAGTCAGAACACCATGAAACAAGTTTCGAAGCCCCACGCTCCGAAGTTCCTAGCTCCTAGCTCCCAGCTCCCAGCTCCAATATGATCCAGTGCTTTTTTTGGTACTGCAAAATGCGATGGATTTCGATTTGAGGTATTCCATAAAAATTTGACCATGTCTAGAATGTATATATTTAGTGAGGTCTTAATAGTGATATATTTAATTTTCCTTAATGTTGGGATAAGAATATTCAATACTCCTGACTGGGAGGGTTGGAAATGTGCCTTGAGGGAGGCGAGTTCAGACCACTGGGCATTTCTTACATCACTTTAGAATCTATCTTCTGTTTTACTGGTTGACTGGTGTTGATTTTCCTGCAGTGTTATGATTACTGACTAATCATGCTTTTAAATCCCTTAGAACCAACTGACTTCAGCATTCCTAAGGCGCTCAAGAATAGCATTTTCTTTTATATTTTGAGCATTTGCGAATTCAGCATTCACAATTAGTTTTATCACCAGAATACGAAAATGGAACAAATATTATACAGATATACCAGGCTTCGGGGGTGTATTTGCGATATATCCCGGTCGAGACCATAGAAAATTTCCCGAGCGTTAGCGAGGGAAATTTGCCATGGTCGAGACCGGGATATGTCGCAAATACACCCCCGAAGCCTGGTATATCTGTATAATTACACCGCATATGCTAAAGAGAGGCATAGATGAAGACAGAAAGATAATAAAGTAATATAAAATAGAACCGAACTTTATTTGCCACACAAACGCTCCAAATCTGTCGTCTGTGGACGCTACCATGTTTGTTTACAAACAAGACAGCGAAGATCGCCATCAGGGGAGATAATTCGGCGGCGGGATAATTCAGCAAATACTTTTAGGCAAATACCCCGCTGCCAAGGCAACGGAAGGCAAATTTCCCGCTGCCCCTGACAGTCGCGTGAGAATGACTTGTGGATGAGAATCTGCGGTAAATGCCCCGGCTAAGAACCAATCAAAACTCGTCTATCTTATATAAGGTGTAATTATATCTTAAATTTATCTTCAATCTTATAAATATCTTAACGGTGAGACGGAAATTTGGGGTGTTATTACCTTGCATATTGTCAGGATATTCATAACACAAAATAACACTTAATGACAAATGCTATTAACCCACGAAAGATTTTTGCGAGCGGAATAATGTCATATAACACAGGTGAATTGGACGAATAGTCTCGGTCCAGTCGTTCATACTTACATAGCTCAAACAGCTTTTTTCAACAGAATACTCAATAAATCATATCATTTTTCCATGAACATTTAAATATTTGTCCTCTACTCCCTTGAATTCCTTTTCCTGGTCCCACAGCTATCACAACGACGTTTCGCGGTCTTCCGATCAAAACAAGTCCGTTAGATGGACTTTTTGAATTTGGTATTGGGGGAAGAGGTTCCCTACTCTGGCCCCATAGCCACCGTGACGAAGTTTCATAACATACAAACAGATATCGCTATTAAAATAATAATAAGGCGGGAGTGTGGGATGTGTTCCTCTACAGGTTGACCATATTGTATATTATACTCCCGAATTTGAGTTCATCCCTCGTGTAAGAAATCGCGAGAGAAGCTTACTAATACATACTGGCCTGATTAGGACTGAGGGTAAGAATTTGAAGAAAGTCAGTGCTTCCAGCATTAACACAGCGTAATTGCGTATCTCCAGTTATAGCCCTCTCTTTTATGGACAGCGTAACTGCGTATTTCGACCCTGGACCATTTATCTTTGCTCGGCGTAACTCGAGCTTTACCCGTCTCTTTTTCTGACAGCGTAACTGCGTAACTCCCGAGCTATAGACCTCTCTTTCAGACAGCATAACTGCGTAACTTAAGCCCTGGACCATTTATATTTGCTCAGCGTAACTGCGTAACTCCAGTTCTGTCCCTCTCTTTTTCTGACAGCGTAAATGCGTAACTTCAGCTATAGACCTCTCTTTCAGACAGCGTAACTGCGTAACTTCGCGTAACTTCGCACCATTTATTTTTGCCCAGCGTAAATGCGTAAGTTAACGTCGACAGACC
>JAVTVY010032323.1:0-14304 GCA_036873755.1 Hanleya hanleyi
ATTCAAACGGCCCCTATCTTCGAATTGCACGCAATGATCGAATTTTGCTGTAAAGTGTGGGATATTTATCACAGAATTTAATCGTTTAGCTCTGTTTTACAAATTTCTGTAGTAATAATATGTGGGGTTGCTTAAAATTGATAGTCTTCACATGATCTAGCAAATGCTACCAGGCGAGATATGTAACTTTGTCATTGAATTCGAAGAAATGCGGAAAAGATATCTGGATGATTGCGTTATTTTCTGACCTCTAGCAAACGAAACTGTCGAGTCTCTATACAGCCACTTCTAAATTATGTGCCTTCACACATTATCGTATACTATGGAACAAAACGACAGCGAGTATTCTCCTTATCAAATCTGGGACCTCTATCAGTGCTGAAAAAAAATAATAAAACACGGATACGCAGCTTCATCTCCACTTCAGTTCATCACCCTGGACATACCAAGGAGAGTATCCATACACATTAACAAGACGGGTGTGTACTATTATTTCTGATATTGTTGTCCGAGACTAGCGACTTATTGAATTGAAATCAACTAGACGAGAAACAGTCTATCCAGAAGGTTTTATAAATGGATTAGGATAGTTTTAGCATGTTTATCTTGTGAAACCATGGATTTGACGTTGTTTAGGGACAACGTATACACTATACTTTATATTAACCATGCCAAAACTTCTGTAAAATATTCCCTGAAAGGAACAAAGTTTGAAACTGCAGTCGGAATATAATAATACATACATAAAATACAAGCGTCCATCTTTAATATTCAGCCGTCATCCATTAAAGAATTTCCGCGTCCATATAATCCTAAGACCTTATTCATATAGTAGCATTAGCACCAAATTAAAAAAAACACAACAATCATAGTATACATAAACATAGGCTGGTTTCCTGAAAGAGAGAAGCGGTCAACAGATTTCAATGATGCTGACAAGACATCATGATGTTCCAAAAAATATCAAATCCGTATCGCTGATCTATTCTTAATCCATATGATCTTCGTTGTAAAGTCGTTATATGGAATATGATGTATCTCAGTCACGCTTTGATCGTGACTGTTCATATGAACACTATGAATGAAGAAAACAGTATACAGAAAGTCAAGAAAGGTATTTGTTAGTCAATTTTTCTTATTCTTATTGAAAAGCAATACAAATAAACTGCCTTTGCGTGTAGTAATTATGAAGAAAAGAAAGACTATACGAATATATATTAATATTATTACGGTTTCCAAGAAAAGTTAAGGCATGTGTAGTTTCTTTCTATACTCATCTATCATGTAAATATGTTATATCATGGATCCTATACCTTGACAGAGAATAATAACCTTTGAAATAAAGCCGCGTCCCCCTGGTTCTAGTAATATTCTTCTATCACTATCTTTCTTCTTAGACGTCAAGTATGATGTTGTATATGGGTCAGTATACTAATTGATTGACAACACACTATGCTATCTTATCCCTCTTCCCAAACTCCAGTGTTGTTACAGTGTTGTTGCAGCTCCTGTTACAAGAAACAAAATCGAAGTACCCCTCTGCTAAAGTAGTGGTATCTGAACTGCCCCCACGGCAGGACAACGAACTATTTGCTAAACGGGTCCGGAAAACAAACATGCTCTTAGCAGCGCATCTAATGGATGATGAGAAGATATCTGTATGTAAACATGGTAATCTCAGCAGGAGAGGTGGTCCTGTTCATCGTTTCCTTGTGGAGGATGGTATTCACCTGAGTGATGAGGGAGTGAGCCTCATGGCGGCCAATCTCCGAAATTCCGTGGAAACCATACTCGATGTTGAGCGGCCTCCGTCTCCCAGGAGATGGTACAGCCCACGAGGGAATCGTAGTCCTCATCGTGATCGCAGCCCCCGTTGGAATCGTGGTCGCTCCCGATACAGAAACCAATGGGACTGAATGTGAACTGTATTATCTGTAACTTTCGCTCATACTGACAATTAACTAGAATAGTCAGGTGGTCTCAAACGTTAGACCATTAGTAATTATGGTACCACATTATTAGTCTCAATCTTATATGGTACCAGTATTAGACCAAATCCATTTTTTAATCCTAACACTTGGCATTTCATTTCCATGTGTATGTTTATTGATCGGTAAATTTGATGTGTCAGTTTAAGTCGAGATTCAAACTTCACAGTCCAATTCGGATCGGTGTTTGGAATGTTAATGGTTTGAAAACGAGAACCCACAACAAATGGGAATGTTCGGAATTTGTTCAAGAAGTTTGTAATTATGATATTTTTTGTTTCACCGAGACTCACCTAGAAGAAGGATGTTCATTTAACATTCCTGGGTACCGACGCCCAGTAAATGTATATAGACCGAAATCTGCTGACAGCCCACGGGCCTTTGGTGGAATATCCGTTCTAATTAAACAAAATTTACATAAATCTGTGTCTTTTATTAAAAATACCAATACAGACTACCAGTGGATTAAGATAGCAAATCAAGGGTCGGGCATTAAACGTGACCTATATATTTGTTTTATACATATACCACCAGAGTACACTTCCTATTACTCAAAAGTACAGAGAGACTCCATGGAAGATTTAACAAGAGAGATTATCAGTTATCAAAATATTGGTAATGTGATACTCTGTGGTGATTTTAATGGAAGAACTGGACAGTGTGTTGATTTCATTGAGAACGATGATCATAAATATGGTGTTGCAGATGAATATTATGCTGTGGATTGTGACATCGAATATAGACATAATCAAGACTCTACAGTGTGTTCCAGAGGTAGACGACTCCTAGAACTGTGTATTCAATCACAAATGCGCATTTTAAATGGCCGAATAATGGGGGATTTATTGGGAAAGCTTACCCATCATAACTGTTTTGGTAGTAGTACAATAGATTATCTTGTAACTGATAATGAATTGATTCCTAAAGTTATGTATATGCAGGTGGGAACATTTAATAGTGTTTTGTCAGATCACTGCAAATTATCTTTCATGCTAAAAGTCCAACAGTGTGGCATAGATAATCCTGATACTCAAGCTAAGTGTAAACTAAGAAAGTCACATTATATCTGCAAACTTACTAAGTCAGGTCTGGTTCAGTATCAAGGTATTTTGAGATCTCCTCCCTTTGGTGAACGTATACTTCATTACAGCCATGATATCCATATTACCGAACAAAATTCAGTTAATCGTGTTAATAGAGCCACACAAGAATTGAATGAACTCATTACAGATGCGAGTAATTCCTGCTTTGTGAAAGTTTTTCCTTCCAGGAAGGGCAAAAAAATACCTAGACATCATAAGCGATGGTATAATCACAACCTCGTAGAACTACAGAAAACTGTTAAGAAGCTGAGTGCTAAATTATCACATGATCCATTCAATTCGATGTTAAGACAAACTTTATTTCAATATACAAAGCAATATTACAAAACTTGTACACATGAAAAGAAGATGTATACAGCTGAACTATTGAAAAAGCTCTCAGAACTTCACAGTCATGACCCAAAGGCCTATTGGAACTTGGTTAAACAACTTGATGAAGCAAATAATATGGATAAATCAGAAAACATAGAACCATCTTTATGGAAAGATTACTTCAATACTCTAAATACAGCTGATCAGAAATACAATAAACGTCTGGCGTATATCAATTCCTTACTTAAAGAAGAAAATATTCCAACTTTTAATAAACTTGATTACCTAATTACTGATAAGGAAATAATAAATCTAGTGGCCCTGATGGAATACCTAATGAGTTAATTAAACATGGTCTAGCCACACTGTTACCTTGTATACGTAAATTGTTTAACATGATTCTGTCCTCTAGTTCCTATCCTGAAATTTGGTCTAATGGTATTATAACTCCAATTTTTAAGGCGGGTGATTCAGCAGACCCACATAATTACAGGGGTATTTGTATCAGTAGTTGCCTGGGGAAGCTGTTCAATAGAGTGCTTAACAATAGACTAGATAGCTACTTCGTGGAGAATGCTATTATAGACGAGTCCCAAATCGGGTTTTGTAAGGGACATCGCACCTCTGACCACATGTTTGTATTGAGAACCTTAATTGACAAGTACACCTCCCCTAAAGGAGGTAAATTATTCGCTTGTTTCGTAGATCTGTCTAAAGCTTTTGATAGTGTTGTACATCCAGGGATTCTTTTGAAACTACGACAAGCAGGAATAGGAGGTCGATTCTATGATATCATTAAGGATATGTACAGTAAGAATACCATATGTGTCAAAACATCCAGTGGATTAACAGAGTCATTTGTGTCCAATGTAGGAGTTAGGCAGGGGGATACACTGAGCCCCAACTTATTTAAACTGTTCATAAATGACCTCCCATCTTTACTGAAATGCAATGTAGATACCCCACCACACCTAAATGGCATAGCAATACCTTGCCTTTTATATGCAGATGACATGGTATTACTCTCTAACACTAAGGAAGGTTTACAGCAAGCCTTAGGCGTTCTAGACCATTATTGTGATTGTTGGTGTATTGATGTAAATGTTAGCAAAACCAAGGTGATAGTTTTTAACAAAGGCGGTAAGGTATATACTGATCAGTTCACCATTGGGAAAAAACACATAGATAATGTCAAACGCTATAAATATTTAGGAAAGGAAATTAGGGTTACCATAATTAAGTTTATGTGAGGATCAACAAGGTCGCTTTCTTATGTTGACATGATTATAGTTTATTGTAACTGTTGATTGTGAGTTATCGCCCTTATATTAGACTCTCCAACTTTGTAACACGAGGTCGGTCCTCGGCTACCTGGAATTTGTTTCTGGAAAATGTCAGTGATGGATTTGGTTTCTCCAGTTTGCTACAGAAAAAACAGAAAAAGTTTGCTACAGAAATGTAGGGAATGTCACGTTTAAGTTTTTCCAGTCCCACAGATTCGGACAATCGGGGTCACGAGGTCGCGCCGAACGTGGGTGTCGTTGAACAGTCGAAATCTGGCCCCTGGATCATGACAATCACTGAGGATCACTGGCCTTTCGGATCCATACATCAAGGACCCGACTGGTGTTACGAATGTGTAATGACTACACTAGTAGACACTCTTTGCAAGATATGCTGGGATGCGTTGTTGGATGAAGCGTGGGATGTCCCCTGCATATCCGTAAACTGGGTGAGTTCGTCGGGTGGTTCAAAATCAAATGGGGTCCACATTTTTCATGGTTTTGTGCGAATTCAACTCACTCGTTACTGTGTCGCAATTTATATTTAGCCTAAATTCCAGTCAATTTTATCAATGTTATTAGCTTGGATGCTAGCCCTTATACGGTTATCACTGATTATCAGCCTATACTTGTGAATCACAAGGTGATCACATTAGTCTGAAATTATTTCCATATTTTGGTTATGTATAATGAAATTTAGTAAATAAGAAATTAATTTGTAAACATTTGAATTTTCATAGTGTCCTATAATTGTACAATTCACCGTACTATCATTACTATGATGCTGTTTTAGAATCAAACTGTTTGATAGAATTTATACAACACTCTTCAGACTTCTCCTTTTCATACTTTAAATCTTGTGTCAGAGTGTGTACTATTAATATGCTTATGGAGACTTTCATTAAAAGCTGCACCTTGATGGACCATCAATTGTTGACATAAATTCCAATGGTAAGCATGGAAAGTCATTGAACTATACTCACAGTGCTGGTGTGCACTATAAGCATGCATTATGCAACATTCCAATTCGAGCATGCACTGGAGTACATATCGGTCTATTTCTCACACTTAGTGGCCATGTTCATCATACTACAGTACTGCTTGTTAACATTGATTGATTGGGCTGATATATCAGTTGAGCGATTTGCCACAGACCCTAAGACATTTGTCTTTTCATGATTTTTTTTATTTTAATAAAATTAATCACTGCAATGTTTTTGGAAGAGAAATGGTCTTCCAGTGGAAGCAGTTAATATCATAATATACATGGTTTCTAAACCTAGGGTAGGTTGCCCATTAGCCTTTGTTCACTATTTATAATTATGAATTGTCATGCACTTATACATGGCAAATTCGGTGCTTTGTGAGCTCTAAATCTCTATTCTTAAAATATCTAAGAGACTAATTTCAAAATCATGGTGAGTGGCTGTGAATTTGTTAAAAACTTAGCTAAATTCAACTTACATGAAGATATTTGTGAGAATTTGCACACTTTTAAACTGAAGCACCTAAAATTTCAGAGGCATTTCTGGCATGGCATATTTTAATTGATTGCGATTACAGGGGAGGTTGACCCCATTTGCTAATGTACATTGTACACAGCTAATTGTAATTGCTGGGGAGGTTGACCCCATTTGTCACTATTTGTTCAAGGGAGGTTGACCCCTTGCAGGTATGGAAATAAGGGACAGTGATCAGCAATAACTAATCAAATTTGGACACTAACCAATCCAAATTCCATAGTGATAAAACATGGATAAATATTTTGCTGATCAAATTCAAAGCTTTTAATAATGATCTCTGATCATATTATTTTCCCTTATCTCCAACCCTGCCTTGGCCACTGTACATTGTACAACATGGCTATTTTACAGGGGAGATTGGCCCCTTGTTACCATGATACATAGTGACTGTACATGGTATGATTTAATGACTGTGATTCCTGGGGAGGTTGACCCCATTTGTCACTATTTATTACAGGGGAGGTTGACCCCTTTTGCCATTGCACTGTATGAATCGATAAGACACTTGGGCACGTTGACCCTATTGTTTGTGATTTCATGTTTTAACACAATTTTGTGAAATCCTATCCTATCCTATCCTATCAAATCTAAAACTTCCTTATGTAACCTTTTCACATATGTGAACAGGCAACCCTAGAAAATATTGTGGGTGGCCTTATATTATGATCTGATTTTTTCACAGTATATGACATTTATCCAGTTTATATGAGGAAGACCCAATTTGTCACAGTGTTGACACAATTTGCTGCTCTTAGGTTGACCCTTATTTGTCACACTCACAGTAGTGCCACTTGTGGTTGTAAATACGGGAGGTTGACCCACTTGCTACACTCAGAGTAGTGACTCTCATTCATAGCTGTTTCAAATACAGAAGGTCCAGGGCCTGAACATACAGATTGTTTCTCAAGTGCTCTGTATCTACATTGTCTAGTTACCATTTAGACATTACTGTTCAATCCTGAATTCATGAATCCAGGACATCAGGAAATGAATCGCATGCCCAGAATGTGGATACTGCGTTATATCTCTATAATTACAGATCCTGTTGTGTCTGCGGACGATTTTGGATGTTGGGAAGCCCAGGTGATTTTTTATCCCATTCCGCTGTCCAGTCACTCCTATCCTGTGTTGGACCCTCTGCTCCATTGTATATTCATGAGATGGAGACCTATCATCGACTGGAATATCCATCATTCCTTCTTCATCAACTCCAGAATAGTCCATCAAGCTAGAATCCTGCTGCTTTTGCTGACTTACCTGTTCTACCAAGTGGTATACATATTACCAACGTTAACATGGATTTTTACGAGCCAGAATTTACCAACGATTTTGTATGCTCTATCTATCATCACTCAGATACACTGTGCATCACCGCCTACGTGTATCTCTGAAATCCAGCTGTATCACAGTGACTCGAACTGAATTTACTTGGTGTATATATATTTAGTGTATGATCAGGGTCATAATACATTCTCATGAGGTCAGCATTGACTGCTCACATTTCAGTATACATGAACAAACTAAGCTTGTCAGAAAGCCAGTTATATCATCGTTTACATTCTGCTGCGCAGGAGGTCAGCATTGACTGCTCACAATTCAGTACACATGAACATACAACTTGTCAGAAATCCAGCTATAGCATACTGACTTGAACTGAATTTACTTGGTGACTGTTTATATTTAGTGTGCGACCATGGCCATAATACATTCTACTTCTCATGAGGTCAGCATTGACTGCTCATCAATTCAGTATACATGAACATACAAAGCTTGTCAAAAATCCAGTTATATCATAGTGACTTGAACTGAATTTACTTGGTGTATATAATTAGTGTGTGATTATGGTCATAATACATTCTATTTCTCATGAGGTCAGCATTGACTGCTCACATTTCAGTATAGATAAACATTAAGCTTGTCAGAAATCCAGCTATACCAGGCATAGTGACTTGAACTGAATTTACTTTGTGTATATATTTAGTGTATGGTCATAATACATTCTACTTTTCAGGAGGCCCGCATTGACTGCTCTAATTTCAGTACATATAATTGACTTGTTCCTTTCTATTCATATTGTAGGAGAAGTGTGAAACCATCACCTATGTTTTGTCTCAACATCATATTCAGATGGCCTCCATTATACTCGAGTACAGCCTTCTCCGGCTAATTACCTGCAAGTACACTCCTTCAGGCAAATTTACATGGAAGTGTTACATTATAAATGTCCGATATTTACACTATATAAAGGGTTATATATGTAACACTCACAGAAAGTGTTGAGAAAGGTGTTATATCCAACATTATAGTGCTGTATCAGGAGCAATACAACACTTTACAAATGTTAAATTCAGTATTGTAAAGTGTTGCATAGCTCATGATACAGCACTATAATGTTGGATATAAGATTTTTTTTCAGCACTTTCCGAGTGTTACAGATATAACACTTTATATAATGTTATCACTACCCAGACATTTATAATGTTAAATACACTTTTTTGGGTTGGTTGGTCGGGTGTAACTGTAATGACGGACAGTTGTGGTCAGTTGTGAAAACTGATACGTTTGTGGGAACATTAAACTGTAAAAGTGTGTTTGCTACAGGCACGCTCGTGCTAAAGCGCCTAATGTTTCTTAAACGACAAAAGATCCATAGTATATACTTTTAAATTATGAATGTAGGTGCCGCTACTTCTGCAATGATCTTTCCATTACAACAATTTCTTAACACCCCATTTCCCATACGAATGATATCGGTTACGTTTACAAAAATTGTCTACGCTACTTTATTATACATATACTTTTCTAATTCAGAATCGTAGGAAACTTCCATCGATTGTGTTTTCACATCCTCCATAAATGTAGGTCTGTATACTCCGTACCAACCCTGCACGCAGAATAGGAGAGTTATTACTCGAATAACAGCCAATGAACGGACGGCGTTAGAGCGTGCTTCGCCATGGTCAAAGGCATGCCGAAGTTATTCAGAATACGCTGTAGAATGGTGTCTTTGAAGTGATCGAGGGAATGACACGTGGGAGTCGCTTCAGTCAAAACATTCACGGCTACATACAACTGAGTTCAAAGGGGATGAAATATACGACGCATTGCCTGGCTTCTAATTTGCTCAAATATTGGTATATTCGGAGAGATCATGAGTAGTATACAAAGCGTATTTGACCCCGCATATAGTGCACTATATCCCAGCTTGCATTGCACAGGGGTCAACCGCCCAGAGATCACCGTGCACTTAATGCGGGGTCAAAGACGTTTTGATGTCAATATGACGTCACATCCGGCCATGTGACGTCACAGAGGTCATATGCAATTTTTTTTAGGTCAGCGGGCCCAAAGATGCCCGTGCACTTAAAGGGGTCAAATTCTCTTTGACATCACTATGGCGTCACACCCGGTCACGTGACATCACAGAGGTGATATGCAAATTTTTGAGGTCAAAAGATGCCCTTTCTATTTTGAGGGCCAACGAGCGGTGAAAAGGGAAATCCCCCTGGTCCTAGCTGGAGTCGAAAGCTCTAGACTGAAGCTGAAGCTCCAGAAGCGGGCACGTTATCCACTGCACCACGGGGCAGCTCATACTTGGCAAGGTTGAAAATACCCTAATATACCTACCAGAGGGCAGACCTATATACGGCTATGGTGTAGGCGCATTCCGGCGCTGTTGACAATGTTTAACCTAATGGGAAACCCGCTCATGGACATTTGCGGCATGAGGTGTGGCCCATTGTTTTCTTAATCTCGAGCTGTAGAACACGATGTGAGGGATCTCGAGGCCATGCATTGAATTTTTATGAAAAGTTACTGTGCGCATGCGCACTGGGCATGTACCGCTGGGGTGGACGTTTTGAGGTCAAAGTGGACCCATAGTGGTCCGGTTGGGTCGTGAGAGGTGTCATCGTGAAGCACTCGTAGGGGAGCGTTCAACTGGATGGGTATGGGGTGGAACATACGTCATTCTACGCATGAGCAGTAGAAAAGTGTATTTGAATGGACGTTTTGGGGTCGAGGTGGACCTATAATGGTCCGATTGGGTCGTGTGAGGTATCAATGCGAAGTTCTCGTGGGGAACCATCCGACTGGTGGGAATGTCGTCTATCTGCGCATGCGCAATAGAAAAAGGTGTATTGGAATGGACGTTTTGAGGTCGAGGTGGGCCCATAATGGTCCGATTGGTCCGCATGAGGCCTTATTTTGAAATTCTGTTGGGGTAGCATCGGATTGGACTGGTGTCTAGTCCTGTTGCATCATTCTGCGCATGCGCAGTCTGGCCTTAGTATAGAAAGCAGGCATTTTTGGGGTTCGTGGGGTCTGTTGAGTAATTGCGGGACCATTCTTGGTCCTAATAGGCCGTGTAGGGTGTCAAAGTGAAGCTATCGTGATATTTACTACGATTTGATGGAGGTCCATGTCATCTGTCACGTCATAGGTGACGTCAACAGTAAGTGTAGTAGCGAAATCGGGCGTTTTGGGGGTGCGTGGGGTGTGTTTTAGCGATTGAGGGACCATTCTTGATCCAAAATGTGTCGCGTGATGTGTCAAAGTGAAGCCCTCGGTGTGTAGATCACGACTTGGGGGATGTCCACGTCATCTGTGACGTCATTGGAGACCTCATCAGTAGGAGTATTAGCCAAAGCGGGCGTTTTGGGGTGTGAAGGAAGGTGTTTGAGGTAGAGATGGACCATCCGTGGTCCAAATGGACCGTGGGAGGTGTCAAATTGAAGCTTTCGTGGGGTAGAGTAGACTGGCGTCGTTTTAGTTGGATGTCGCGCCAATCTGCGCATGCGCAGTTGGGGTGTAGTAAGTGAAGCGGTCATTCTTGAGGTCCGCATGGGTATATTTGAGAGATCGAGGTTCAAGATCTTATCCAAAGATGGAGTGTAGGGTGTCATCTTAAGCTCTCGTGGAGTAGGCCACGAATTGAGGGATTTCCACGTCATCGGTGACGTCATCAGTACGATTGGTAGCGAAAGTGGTCATTTCAGGGGTGTAGGGGTGTGTTTGACAGACCAAGGGACCATTCTTGGTCCGAATGGGAGGTCCAGCCATGTCTGGTAATATAATGGTCGATAAGCCTTTATCCGCCCTTCAAAGCATCAAGAGGCGTCTCCGTGCCCTTTCGGCACTTGCGGCATTTCCTTCAACCAGTTAATGCTCATTTCGAGCGACACGAGCTCCGAGCGCCCAACTGTCCCTTCCCCGAGCTCTGAGCCCCCAACTGCCCCATTCCCGCGCTCCGAACGGCTGCGCTCCTCCCGAGCTTCGAGCTCCCGACTGCCCCATGGCCGAGTTCCGAGCTACAAACACCCAACTGCCCCATCCCCGAGCTCTGAGCTTCGAGCACCCAACTATCTCATCCCCGATCTCCGAGCTTCGGGCACCCAACTGTCCCATCCCCGAGCTCCGAGCTCTTGCATATAAATTCGATATACATATGTGCAAGCTTCATTATTCGCCGGGTGCCTGTGGAGACGAGAGCCATGGTTTACGCATGTCACTTGTGTTCGAAGTCATTTTCCACGCCATTCAATCTACGTAGATATTTGCTTTCCATACATAATAATCGTGTAGAGCGAAGCCATCTCACGGAACGGAGCCCAGATAACGCTCAAATTCAACCTACGCGCGAAGAACGATCAACATCTACTTCACACACGAGAGTATTAGAGCATCCCTATACCATGACGGTGAGCAGCCCTTCAGGATATGGAAAGACGTCCTGGGTGATGAAGTTTTTAGAAGAAAGTGTGGCAACCCCAGCTTCGATACGCGTTGTATTGTGTTATAGCCAGTGGCAGTCCGCGTACGAATCTACGCGATTACAGAATGTGAACTTCGTCCCAGGAATTCCTCACGATATCGATCAAGCGTATTTCTTCGACTCCGAGCAGACCAATGTGGTAGTGCTCGGTGACCTGATGAGTGCGGCCAAGGACAATTAGAAAATCGCGGACCTATTCACCAAAGGATCCCATCATCGGAATTTGTCCGTCATCTATTTTACCCAAAGTCTTTTTCCTCAAGGGAAGGCGTCCAGAGTTATTGCCTTGAACTGCCAATACTTTGTGCAATCCCATCGATAGAGCGCAAATTCGTGTCTTTTAGTTAGAGCAACAAGTCTTCCGTACGGCTTCTTGTTCGTAGACTTAAAAGCTCATACCCCCGAAGATCGCCGGTTGACGACCCACCTGTTACCCGGCGAGGGGTCACCACGACGTCAAATACCCCTACACCATCCTCCGAGTCCACACCTGGCAGCACCCGTCCAGCATCAGCAACCCACCCCCATACAGCGGGTCCCCTTCACACCATCAGTCCCGGAATATCACCCAACCGTACAAGGGAATGAACACAACGTGAACTCGAGGCTATGGAAGGACTTATTCAAAGAAAGTATGGACTCCGAGATGGGCGAGACGTTGGGGGCCACAGAAAACAAGTTTCACCACAAAAGCTATTCGAAAGAGGAAGCCGCAATTTTAGCCCATAGCACATTGGCACCCAGACTACGACGGGCTTTACGTCAGCAGCATGCCGACCTCATGACCCATATAAAATTGCTGGACAAGGACCCGGTCCATATGGAAATCGAAAGAACAGCGTCGATGTTGAAAACCTGGGACATGAACTGGAAAGCGGCGTATGTCAGAGCAATAGCACAAAAGAATCACCTGTTTGAACGCATCATTAAGATCAAAAGCGTCTACAGTTGACTTATGAATAGCCCACACGGCACCATCTTCCTTATTTCCCTTCCCTGCATCCTCGAATGAAAGAACCCATGGCGGTCGATCCGCCGCCCCGAATTGAAGACCCGACGGAGATTGATCCCAGTCTCGAGGAGCCCTTCCATCTCCCTTGCCTACATAACAATGGGAGAAGTAAGAGCTCGGAGCTCCAGTGTTCTGGATTGCCCGACGATGCTTAGGACAAGCGGATCACAGCGAACATGGCCGAAATTAAACTTTTCTTAAAAAGAGCCGATGGAGATTGATCCCAGTGTCGTGGAGCCCTTCCGTCTCGCTTCCCGGCATCCTCGAATGGAAGAACTCATGGCGGTCGATCCGCCGCCCCGAATTGAAGACCCGACGGAGATTGATCCCAGTGTCGAGGAGCCTTTCCATCTCCCTTCCCTACCAAACAATGGGAGAAGTAAGAGCTCCAGTATTCTGGATTGCCCGACGATGCTTAGGACAAACGGATCAGAGCGAACATGGCCGAAAATTAAACTTTCTTAAATGGCGGCTTTTAATTGGATAAGAGCCTACGAGAATTGTAAACACACCCAACGCGGCTTCCCAAGCGCGGGTATGATATACTGGAAGGGAGAATAAAATGATTGACCTGCCATTTTTGTTGTTCTCTCATCTGTCTACATCATGGCGTCAAGGCGTTATGCTAGGACATTAAGGCGTTCAGATAGGGCGTTAAGGCATTGAGAAGGGCGTTAATGCGTAACGACGGGCGTTACTGCATTTCGATGAATTAGTGGCAATTCCATGAGCTATTTCACCAGGGCGTTGAAGTGTTAAGCTAGGCGTTGTCGGGCGTTATTGTCTATAAAATCAAGTGTATTCCCAAAACGCACACAGTCGACTTTCAACCCGTAACATGGGTTATACATGATCTGATTGCGAAGGCACGTTCACCAAACGTTACGATATAATGCCACACCAGAAAAATATACATGGGATTGAAGACTCCGAGGAGTCCACTGAGGCAAATGCTGATACAGAGACTGCTGAGAGTTCACCGACTGATACCGAAACAGAGACTGATGAGGGTCTATCTACTGATACGGAAAGCTTGATCTCAGATAGTCAGCTTCTTAGGGAAGTGAGGTAGAACCTAGCTTTTGGGATCGTATTGTGCATGAAGCTATTAATAGCTATGCTGCGACAATCGAAAACGCCGGACAGGATAACTTACAACAGGCGTACATCCAAATTCGCCCCTGCTGCAGGAAAACAGCCATGCCCATCATGAAAGCCACTTGAAAGAGGGTATGGGGTTACCACCCACCGATGCCCTGGAAAATGCGATCAGAATGAGCAAACAACTGTTTGAGGATATGCTGTCTCAA
>JAVTVY010032324.1:0-14410 GCA_036873755.1 Hanleya hanleyi
CGGTCAACAGGTAAACTATTCAACCAACCATGACACCCATCTGCAATAACATCGTGTACATTTAAGTCAAGCGCCATATAACGCTACACGAAATTACAGTTTATACAATGCCACCGATACAAAAAGTATGCGCATAAGCCATACAACATTATCAGGTGGAAATATTCGCACTCTACTCGAACCAGAGACAAATGAATATTGACTGTCGTATCACAGATATACTTATGCTTTACAAACCACTGAACATATATAAATATCGGTACATACCAATAGCTTCTAAATCCTACGCGCCCATTAACCCTACGTCTGCACAGCAAGTCAGCTAACTGATCTGTGCCAAAACTGCTAACGGGAACACACACCAGTCAAATGAAGCATGTTGATTGGCTATCTCCATAGACACCAAAACCAACATATGTACAAACCTAATGTTTACAGGATATTATAATAGCATAATTTCCAGTATATAATATTACAATCAACCTCGGCTAGCTACACAAATATTACAGCGAATAGCCAAAGTAAATATGACAATAAGTTCACCTATTCATCACGCTGGAGAATCAATCCAACACACGTTTGGTATCACCTAGTTACAAAATCTAGTGTTCACGCTGGAGAATCGATCATCCAAAATAACCCTAGTTACAAACAATAAAACTCGGTCACATGTGGTGGCAGCGGTGGATCTCATGTCCTCATGAGACGAACCCAAATACATACACTATGAAAACACAAAAAAACATTAAGCAGACAAAACAGTTTAAAAATTTAATATATACAGATTACAGTTGACTGAACAAGCTTACAGACTACCACAAACCAACTAACCTATTCTAATTTAGTAGGAGGCGCGAGACCTTCCTGGAGAAACTTGCCCAGCGTTTCACCTAATGTCTGCCCAAGCGTCGCTCCTAGCTAAGGAATATTTGTCATACGTTAATTCCGATCCACTGCTTACAGACTGTGCTAAAACAGATCGCGGCAAATTGAAAGGATTAGGATGTTTACCTGCCGTTCTACGAGCACTTCGCCTGGGAGGTTCCTGGCGTGCTCCACCCAGAACCGGTTCCTCCGGCAAGTCTGGCTCCACTTGAGACTCAATTATCACAAAATCATCCTCATCTGAGGAATCCCCAGACTCCCTAGCACCCACTGGTGTTCCTTTCTTAACAGAGGAACTCGGTACACCAACTTTCGGTTTATCCACATCAGAACCTTCACTACCTGAAAAATCCATGTCACTGCACAACAACAAATCAACGCGGTTCACTACCTTAACTAGGTCCGTTCCATCCAGTGATTTCACCTTGAATGCATTACTATCGGGTGCCACGCTATCAAATACCACATATGGAACCGGATCCCAGTGATCCTGGATCTTATTCCGGCCCACAACACGCTTGCGCAACAGCACCTTAGAGCCTAGTTTCAATACATCTGGACGAACGCCTTTATCGTGTCGCTTCTTTCTCTCGTTTGCTTTACGCGAGAGTCTCGCATTTGCTATTTGGTAAGCGCACAACATTCTCTGACGGTGGCTAGCAACCCAGTCCTCAACTCCATCTGGACTATCTTCATCGACCTGCAACATGTTATCAACATGTAACCTAGGATTTCTGCCGAAAAACAGAAAGAATGGCGAATATCCCGTGGACGAATGCGGGGTACAATTGTAGGCAAACGACAGCTCAGATAGATAAAGATGCCAACGCCTTTTCCGTTCCATATCTAAGGTACGGAGCAAGTCGTGCATAGTTCGATTATATCGCTCACACTGCGCATTTCCCTGCGGATGATACGGTGTCGTTTTCGACTTTTCAATGCCATACATACCACACAGTTCGTTAACCAACTTATTCTCAAAAGACCTTCCCTGATCAGAATGTATACGTTTTGGAATACCGAATTTTAGAAACCATTCCTGCACAAGGATCTTAGCTACTGTTAAAGCAGTTTGATTTCTAGATGGAATAGCTAAGGTAAACTTCGAAAACACATCCGTAACTACCAAAACATTTTCCAAACCGGAAGTTGACATTTCCAGTTTAGTAAAATCAATGGCAATAGTTTCCAAGGGTTTACTACCCAGCAAGTGACACATGGGAGCCTTGCCCTTGGGAACAGATCCCTTCGAGACCAAGCACCGCTCGCACGACTTACAGTACGCCTGAATATCACGAAACGTGTATGGCCAATAACAACGTGCCTTAACCAACGCCAGGGTTCTCTCTATCCCTTGGTGACCTGTAGCATCATGTAATTGCTTAAGCACCATTTCCATTAAAGACATAGGCAACACTAATTGTTTCAAATCCTGACTATTCTCGATCACAATCCGGTACAAAACATTGTCACACATCTTCAACTGATCCCACTTAGACACCAACTTTTTAACCGGGGACGGCAACTTCCTAATCTTACCATACTTCGGTTTTAACCCTTTCTCCAGGTATTTCAAAGCAACTGAAATGTGGGGATCTTCCAGCTGAAAAGACTGCATGTCCGAACTGGAATATATGGGTAAACAAGTACACTGAGAGCCTACGTAAACGTCTTCTCTTGAGATTTCTACTACACCTAGTTCAGAAATCAACTCTGCGGGTAATGACGTTGACCTAGTTTCTTCTGCTACCAATGCAACCAAATCAGTACTCGTGACATTGACCTCCGAAACTGGGTTACGACTTAGTGTCTGCATTTCGATTCTTTTTACCAGACCTATACTTTATCTCAAAATCGTAATCTGCCAAATCCGCCAACCAACTCATTTCTGCTATAGTTTTCCTGGCTGACATCACGTAACTCAGAGGGTTGTTATCCGTGAATACTTCGAACCGTGAGCCATACAGGTAATCCCTGAATTTTTTGGTAATAGTCCAATACATTGCGAGAAACTCTAATTTCATGAAACTATAGTTTTTCATATTCCGCTCATTATGTCTGAGCTTCCGGCTGGCATACGCTATTACTACTGTTTTGCCCCCATGAACTTGTGACAAAACAGCACCTAATCCGCAGAGACTAGCATCCGTTTCTACAACGAAAGGCAGAGAGAAATCCGGGTACCCTAATACTGGCGCCGACGTTAGACGTCGCTTTAGCTCGTCAACAGCGTCCTTACACTCTGCAGACCAACGGTCACACCAAGGCCTAATATCGCGACTAACTTTACTTTTCGTGGATTTCTTGGTCTTTTTGCCTGAACCACCAGAGAGCATATCAGTTAAAGGACTCGCGATTTTTGCAAAATCTTTGACGAAACGCCTATAATATCCACACAAGCCCAAAAACGACTTAAGGGCAGTTTCATTGTCGGGTGTAGGATAATCAATCATGGCTCTAATCTAACCAGAATCTGGAAACACCCCCGTAGAGGATACTACATGCCCCAGAAAAGGCACTTCATCTTTGAAAAAATGGCACTTAGTTGGTTTCAGTTTTAATTCATTCAACCTTAATCTGAGAAAAACGGTCTCTAGCCTTACGCACATTTCCGTGAAACTGGAAGCAAAAACCAAAATGTCGTCAAGATAAATAATCACTCCTCCGTCCCAATAAAGATCACCAAAACATTTTCCCATCAGTCTTTGGAATGTCGAGGGACTATTGCAAAGTCCAAATGGTAAACGATCGAATTCATACAGAGAGCCTAATGCCCGAAATGCCGTTTTAAATCTATGTTCCTCATCCAGAGATACTTGCAAATATCCCTGGGTCAAATCAAGCGAACAAAAATATTTAGCAGAATGCAACTTATCAATACATTCCTCTATTTTTGGCAAAGAAAATGCGTCTTTCATGGTTTTATTGTTCAAGGCTCTGTAATCCACGCACACCCTTAAGGAACCACATTTCTTACGGACTAAAACCATTTGAGATGCATAAGGGCTGTTACTTTCCCTGATGACACCATGTTTCATCCATTCCTTGATAACCTTTTGTACTTCTGGTACCATATTAGGAGGAATTCTGCGATCTGGTTGTTTCACAGGATTATTATCTGTGGTTTCAATACGATGTTTCACTGTGTCCGTAAACCCAAGATCATGTTCGTTCTGACTAAAAATATCTTTGAACTGTTGTAACAGAAGTTTAAACCTACCACTCTCAGCTTGAGACATTCCCTGACCTATGTCTAAACCAGACAGCCATTGCTCATCATAAGTAGCTGTTTTGCTGGCAGTCTGAACGTCAACTAACGCCACAGTTTCACTTCCGTTCTGTAAATAATCTATCTCCAAATCCGGAAGTAACTCAGAACAACTGCACATCTTGGCAAGTTTTTGTGGTCGCGGCAAGAAAACATCAGCGTTGCTGTAATTGCGTACTTCAAATTTCACCCTACCTCTATCAACTAGACTCACTGTAGGTTTTACCATCAAACCCGGTGGGAGCGAAATGTGATTGGCTGGTTCAATCAAAACCGGATATCCTTGTGGCATTGGCCTTACAGTTCCAGTTATCTGAACCCCCGCGTCTGCTGGCATAAGCAAATCCTTCCCTACAGACTTAACTAGTCCCAAAACTCCAGTTTCCTTTCTAGCCAACTCCACATTTATTTCGTTACAGAATCCTACTCTAGCCTCATAAACTAGTAACCCTTCAGCTAACTTGTCACTACCAGCTTGCAAAGCCAACTCTTGAGTGACCTTCGACCCAAACAGTGAACTGACCTGATCATACACCAACTGCAGCAAATTACAGCCAATGACAGCTGGGATCCTAGTTTTATTGCTAGCTGTTACAGGATCTCCTGGATCTTTAACCACCAATATACCTACATTGGAATAGCACTTTCCATTCAACTCTACATCTAATTCCAGCATACCAATTAACGGAATCTCTATCCCATTCGCGGCCTTAAGCCTAATCCACGACCTGGTTTCTTGAGGCGCAGACGTCACATGTTGTAAATGGGCCAAATAGAAACTTTCCGTAACGGTAGTCACTTCTGAACCAGAGTCTAATAAACAAAGTACATTCACGCCACCAATACTTGCCATAATCTCAGGACATTTCCCAATAGACTTGGATAAATTTGATCGCACGGTTGAATGTTCTGAAACGGAGCCATTTTCCATCACACTCGATGCCCGGCTCTCTGCATCGAGTGTTTTCAGTTTAACGGTTGAGCATAATTATCAACCTTACCACCAAATTTTCTTCTATCATTTTTCCTTTTTAAACAATCTTTGGCCAGGTGATTTAATTCTTTGCAGTAATGGCAAGTAATGGTACCGGACTTAGACTGATAATTGGACTTATCTTGCCTAGTAAGAGATTGGTTTTCTATCGAGCCAGACTTGTCTCCCCTTGTTAAAGATTTTACTAATTCTGTCAGCTGATCTATTTGCTTTTGTTGGGTCTCCATACGCTCAATAACATCTGGTGAAATGGTACTGGACCCTACTGCATTGCCATGAGCACTCACATTAACCTCTCGAGTTCCAGCTACACTAACATCTTCATTAATCCAACACTTTGCCCGATCTCTTATTTTCCAAAACTTCAAGTTACTTTGCTCAAGGTTTAACCTCTTCAGTTCTCGTCTTAAAGATGGCTCTAAGACCCCTTCCGCAAAACGTTCTTTTAAGGTCGCATCCCAGTTAGAATATAACTTTGGTTGCTTTTGTTTCAACTCTAACATCAAGTCCATTAAACCATAAGAATATTCCTCTATGGACTCTCCCTTAACCTGGTTTCTACTGAAAAATTTCTGTTGTATCTGATGTGCGCTTTCTTTACTACTGAAAACTTCCAGCAAAACATTGAGAACTTCATCAGCTGATGCTTTCTTAATATCAACTCTAAATCTAACCTCCGCTTGAGGATGTCTGTCTAAATGTTCAAAAATATAATCTACCTTTTCAGGCTCTGAAGCAAATCGTTTGTGCACATAAGTTTGAATCTCTTCAACCCATTCACAAATATTTTCTCTACCAGTGAATTTTGAAGATATTTTTTCGCGGGACACATAATGGACTCTGGGAACAGCGGAATATTTCTCTTCCAATTTCTTAAGATCTTCCGTTAATTCTTCTGGAGACCTAGCCATTTTTAAACTAAGAAAAATCAGCACGATACAGCACAACAAATTCAAAAAAACACCCATGGTTGTTGTAAAATAGCCATAACAAGATATGTCAAAATATTCGTAATTGAATTCAATTGGGAATGGTGTTGTATAAACAAGTTGTTGACGGACTACAACTTACCAAACTCTGATCATCAATCATCAGGAATGTTGTTCTTGTATACACAAGTTTGATATTGTTGTCAAATACACTATTTAAGCATAGAACTTACCAAACTGATTACAAATCAATTAGGTCTATTATGTAGTAGTCTCATCCAGCTTATATCAAGGACCAATATCGCATACAGGTTCAAATTATTCAAGCAAAAATGAGCTAGCAACCGATGTGGAATTATGTTGAATTTACCAGCAATTTGATGCAGTCCAAATCAAATAAAGTTCAAATCAATTCAATCAAATAATTTCATTAGTCCAGTATTCTGTAAATTAAGTGGTCCGGGTCTCAGATGGCGATGCGCGAAGTTGAAATCCCGTTGCTGTAGTGCCGGTATATGATTATGTACAGTTCTGTGTCAAAGAGTGTTAATCAAATATACCCAGTGTGGTGTTACGTAAAGTCCAACTAGTCATATTAAGTGGAAACTTCAGTAGCTTTGATGTGTAAATCTGATATATCACGGAATGATGTAAAGTTCAATCAATTATTCGATGTTCGGATGACACATCTGGATAGATAGGAAATCACCAAACTGTAAACTGAAAATTGTAACTGTAGTGTCAGTGTGTCAACATGTCTGCTCACCCACTGCTGATTGATGACGTCACGTCCTCCGCATAGAAGGCTGACCGGCAATCCAGAACTGGTGGGGAGTATTGGACCCAGCCGAAGTTGTTGCTGACCTTTTGACCTTTTGACCCTGCTCGCAGCGCCACATATGACCAAGGGAAATAGTCAAGTCAGATGTCGGACTAGATGTTTATTCAGGAAATACTATACTATAAATATAAATGTTAAATCCGATATAAATTCAGTATAAATAGGAAATCCAATCCGATTACATAATCACATCAAAAGTACAATGAACAAATTATATCAACACGATTACATAATTGCACCACTTAAATCAGAACATCACAACAATTCGCCCATATTCATATAGCATGCCTCAGCAATTAAATTCCATTATCACTTTAAATACAGCAATTCCAAATTCAGCCAATCCAAATATAGCACTCTAATATAATCCACCGTTACATTTAAGTCAATGAAATAAACATACCCCAATCAGCTCGGCAATTTGCCACACGGTCAACAGGTAAACTATTCAACCAACCAGGACACCCATCTGCAATAACATCGTGTACATTTAAGTCAAGCGCCATATAACGCTACACGAAATTACAGTTTTTACAATGCCACCGATACAAAAAGTATGCGCATAAGCCATATAATATTATCAGGTGGAAATATTCGCACTCTACTCGAACCAGAGACAAATGAATATTGACTGTCGTATCACAGATATACTTATGCTTTACAAACCACTGAACATATATAAATATCGGTACATACCAATAGCTTCTAAATCCTACGCGCCCATTAACCCCACGTCTGCACAGCAAGCCAGCTAACTGATCTGTGCCAAAACTGCTAACGGGAACACACACCAGTCAAATGAAGCATGCTGATTGGCTATCTCCATAGGCACCAAAACCAACATATGTACAAATCTAATGTTTACAGGATATTATAATAGCACAATTTCCAGTATATAATATTACAATCAACCTCGGCTAGCTACACAAATATTACAGCGAATAGCCAAAGTAAATATGACAATAAGTTCACCTATTCATCACGCTGGAGAATCAATCCAACACACGTTTGGTATCACCTAGTTACAAAATCTAGTGTTCACGCTGGAGAATTGATCGCGGGCAATGCCCGCGCAGGTTCGAACCCTGCTCGCAGCGCCACATATGACCAAGGGAAATAGTCAAGTCAGATGTCGGACTAGATGTTTATTCAGGAAATACTCCTATAAATATAAATGTTAAATCCGATATAAATTCAGTATAAATAGGAAATCCAATCCGATTATATAATCACATCAAAAGTACAATGAACAAATTATATCAACACGATTACATAATTGCACCACTTAAATCAGAACATCACAACAATTCGCCCATATTCATATAGCATGCCTCAGCAATTAAATTCCATTATCACTTTAAATACAGCAATTCCAAATTCAGCCAATCCAAATATAGCACTCTAATATAATCCACCGTTACATTTAAGTCAATGAAATAAACATACCCCAATCAGCTCGGCAATCTGCCACACGGTCAACAGGTAAACTATTCAACCAACCATGACACCCATCTGCAATAACATCGTGTACATTTAAGTCAAGCGCCATATAACGCTACACGAAATTACAGTTTATGCAATGCCACCGATACAAAAAGTATGCGCATAAGCCATATAACATTATCAGGTGGAAATACTCGCACTCTACTCGAACCAGAGACAAATGAATATTGACTGTCGTATCACAGATATACTTATGCTTTACAAACCACTGAACATATATAAATATCGGTACATACCAATAGCTTCTAAATCCTACGCGCCCATTAACCCCACGTCTGCACAGCAAGTCAGCTAACTGATCTGTGCCAAAACTGCTAACGGGAACACACACCAGTCAAATGAAGCATGTTGATTGGCTATCTCCATAGACACCAAAACCAACATATGTACAAACCTAATGTTTACAGGATATTATAATAGCATAATTTCCAGTATATAATATTACAATCAACCTCGGCTAGCTACACAAATATTACAGCGAATAGCCAAAGTAAATATGACAATAAGTTCACCTATTCATCACGCTGGAGAATCAATCCAACACACGTTTGGTATCACCTAGTTACAAAATCTAGTGTTCACGCTGGAGAATCGATCATCCAAAATAACCCTAGTTACAAACAATATAACTCGGTCACATATGTATTAAGCATTTTTCTTAACTCTATTAGCTTTCCCGCTATTAAGGGGAGAAGGCTTCGGGTGATAAGTGAGACTGGTCTCTAATGTATCGGTTCGTTGTACATCGAGTTGGGTATACCATCATTAACTGTAAGACTGCTCCAGAACCTTTACGTGTATTTTTACGTACGATGCTATACGCTCAGATGTATAGCCCCTTATTAATGAATAGGTCGATCTGGCTTACAATCAAATCGGTTACTTGGCTTTCGACCGATTGTGCAATAAGGGGTATCCTTCCCGTGGTACGTCACATGACGTCACACCCAACGGTGAACGGTTGCACAATCACGATTTTGTCTTGCACTATGTTGCGCAATACAGCTGATTTCAGTATTAACCCATATAGAACGAAGAAGTTCGACTCTTGACAGTGAGTGTCCGTTCCAATTAATCAGCTAAGTAAATACACCGAAGTCGTATTGATTCCTATGTTGATACTGTTAAATGAGGCATGAAGTGTGTAAATTCCTCATTTATGCCCCTAGAGCGTCCAAATTCTGTTTTGGAGTTTTTACGGCCGATGTTCGTCGTATTTTCTATAAATTGCAGATGGTGATATCTCGAGAATCAAGACAGATAGAGACTCGCGGCCTGAGACCTCGTATTCCTCTCGTATAGATGTACAATAAACATCCTATACAATTTTATCCCCCGACCGTAACTTTCGCCGCAATTAGACGATAATCGGTGTCACGTGATTTGGCTATTTCTCGAGAAATAAGCGACATACGCGCACGCTGTTTGTGGCGTTGTATTCCTCGTATCGAGGTCTACGGTAAAGCTCCTATACGAATTCATCGTATCTCCATAAGTTTCGCCGCTATTCGGGTGCGCATGCGTGGTTGTCGTGGTGGTGGTGGTGGGCGTGATGGTGGTGGAAGTAGTAGCGGTGTTTAGGGACGGTGGTGGTGTACTGGACTCACACACACGCACACACACACACACACACACAAACACACTTGGAGCAAAAGTATGCTCTTTCCTGCACCCAGAGAATGTAAATTTGTATGTTTTATGGGGAAATAGGATAATTTGTCGACCATAGTGTTCCAGCACAGGCACCAAATCCACACAGTTAGAACCATAGTATACTCTTTCTTGCATCCAGAAAATGTAAAATTTGTGTGTGATCATAAGTAGGTCGAGACGACCTTTGTAACTAGGTTAGTAGGTCCAGCTGGCGTGATCTCCGTGGGAAAATGTCACTTCCGACCACGATACGGCTCAACAAGAGTTATCTCCTCAATACATATCGGTCTGTTAGGCCTTATCTTAACCCCTTGCCCTGACACCCTAGCATACCAGTTTTTTCTTTCTGGGTAAACTCCTGTTGTATTTATAGACCAGTCGCAAATAGTAGAGAACGGGGAGTTTCGGAGGTGCAATGAAGAGCGTTTGGGGAGATGAGGGCCATTTTCTTTAGGGCTACCTGGTGGAGTTACCTTAGCGTATGTGCGGAGGAGGAGGAGGAGGAGGAGGAGAAGGAATGAGGGAGAAGGAGGAGGAAGAGTGAGGAGGAGGAATGTGGAGGAGGAGGAGTGTGTTGGTGGTGGTGGATGAGGAGGAGGAGGAATGAGGGGGAGGAGGTGGAGTGTGGTGGTGGTGGCGGAGGAGGAGGAGGTGAAGGATGTGTATGTGCGTGTGTGTGTGTGTGTGTGTGTGTGTGTGTTTGTGGTGGAGGAGGAGGAGGAGGAGAGGGAGGAGGAGGAGGAGGTGGAGGAGAGAAGAAGATGGTCCCCGTCTACTACTTGCGAGTGATCTATAAATAGAACAGGGGTTTGCCCAGAAAGAAGAAAATTGGTATGCTAGGGCGTCAGGTCAAGGCGTTAAGATAAGGCCTGCCAGACCGATGTGTAGGAGGAGATAACCCTTGTTACAAAGTGCCGTACCGTTGCCGGAAATGACCTTTTGACACGAAAGATATGACGTCCAACTGGACCTGCCTAGTTACAAAGGTCGTCTCGACCTACTTACTTGATCACATACAAATTTTTACAGCTTCTCTAGATTGCAAGAAGAGTATACTCTATGGCTCCAACTGTGTGAATTTGCTGCCTGTGCTGGAACACACTATGGTCGGCGAAATCAATCACCTGGCTACCTAAAGCGCCACTACATTTTACATTCTCTGGGTGCAAGAAAGAGCATACTTTTGCTCCAAGTGTGTGTGTGTGTGCGTGTGTGTGGGTCCAGTACACCACCACCGTCATCACACACCGCTACTACTTCCACCACCATCACGCTCACTACCATCACCTCCACAACCACGCATGCGCATCCGAATGGCGGCGAAACTTACGGAGATACGATAAATTCGTATCGGAGCAATACGGTAGCGTATGTCGCTTATTTCTCGAGAAATGGCCAAATCACGTGACACCGATTATCGTCTAATTGCAGCGAAAGGAACGGTCGGGCGATAAAACTGTATACGATGTTTATTGTACATCTATACGAGAGAAATACGACGCTTCAGGCCGCGAGTCTCTATATGTCTTAGTTCTCGAGCTATTGCCATCTGTAATTTATAGAAAGTACGACGAAAATCGGCAGTAAAAAAAATCGAATTTTTTTTTACTCCAAAACAGAATTTGGACGCTCTAGGGGCATAAATGAGGAATTTACACACCTCATGCCTCATTCAAAAGTATCAACATAGGAATCAATACGACTTCGGTGTATTTACTTAGCTGATTAATTGGAACGGACACTCACTGTCAACTTCTCTCAAACCAACATACTTATATATTAAATAGTCGAAATTCTCCGTTCTATATATGATGATATTGGAACCAGCCGTATTGCACAACATAGTGCAAGAATAAATCAGGATTGTGTAACCGTTCACCATTAGCTGTGACGTCATGTGACGTAGCACGGGAGGAATACCCGTTATTGCACAATTGGTCGAAATTGAGGTAACCGACCTGATTGTAAGCGAGATGGACCTACCAGTTAATAAGGGGATATACAACTGATCATCGTACGTGAGAATACCCGTAAATAACGGCATACACAACTCGACGCACAACGAAGCGATCCATTAAACAAACGGCGATTTCGTATCTACATTCTCTTGGTCGGTATATTTAGTTGGAAGGGATAGTCCCTCTCTTAAATGTATATAGAGAGAATATACGTGTAACAGATGTATTGCACAAGACTAAGTCGGGATTGTGAAACCGTTCACCATTGACTGTGACGAGATGTGACGCAGCACGGGGGAATTTTATTACACAATTCGGCGAAATTCAGGTAACCGATTTGATTTTAAGCAAGATCGACCTATTCATTAATAAGGGGATATGCATCTGAGCGTATAACATCGTACGTAAAAATACACGTAAAGGTTCTGGCGCAGTCTTACGGGTAATAACGGTATACACAACTCGATGTACAGTTAATCGATACATTAGAGACCAGTCTCACTTATCACACGAAGCCTTCTCCCCTTAATGGCGAGAAAGCTAATAGAGTTAAGAAAAAATGATTAATACATAATTTAAAGATCTCATCTCGAGGAACGCGATGGAACAGACGGCGATTTCGTATGTACAATCTCTTAGTCGGTATATTTAGTTGGAAGGAATAGTCCCTCTTTTAAATGTATATAGAGAGACTATATTTGTATCAGCTGTATTGCGCAAGACTATGTCGTGATTGTGAAACCGTTCATCATTGGCTGTGACGTCATGTGACGTAGTGATACCAGAACAGACACAATTAGCCGAAATTCTTCGTTCTATATGTATCTCGAGCTACTTATGGCGCCACCTCGACCTACTAACCTGGTTACCAAAGGTCGTCTCGACCTGCTAATGCCGTCATATTGAATTACTAACCTAGCTACATAGGTCATCTCGACCTACTTATGGATACCTACTGACCTAATTATGACGTTATGCTGACCTACTTATGACGACCTAGTAACTTACTTATAGGTTATGGTGACCTACTTATGGCGACCTACAGACTTACTTACTTATGGTGACCGACATATGGTGACCTACTTACCGTGACCTAGTGACCTATGTGTAACATTTTTTTTAGTGACGTAATAGGCTTCCCCAGCTTCCTTGTCCCAGAACCGGCTAACTATATTCTACTTTCCTTACATAAAATCCTAAGCACTGTTCTTTTTACGGAGGAAATATGAATTTATTCCCTATTTCTTTAGTCAACACTTCTACTAATTTAGAGCATCAGTCCTCGCATGAAGTTGAATGGTAAAACATTACATAATATAGTAACGTTCAGAATCATCCAGCAAGTACAACGTCACGATGGCGTCATTTAATCAGTCAATGTTGCTCTTTGGAAAGTTTCACCTTTCTCGGATGGAGAAATCCTATTTATCAGACAAAACAAGCGGATTTTTTTCCATTTCTAATATGAGTTTCAAATTAAAAATCTATTATAAATCAGTTGAAATATTAACAGTGTTTCAGGAAAGGCGCAGGTAAAGCAAGTACGCAAATTATGACATAATAACTGATACATTTGATCAACATAGAGATAGAGATGAAAATGTAATGTCAATAAAACACTACACCTAAACACCATAGTGGTACAGAGCTAACGCATTATACAGTAATTTACAGACGAGACAGATTGAATGGACTTCTGTTCATCACTTCCTCCTACTGAATTGAGTCGATATTCATTGTTGTCACGCCCATATCTTATGTCTTATTGACTCGTGGCACAGCGATGAACGAATTAGAAGGGACAGGTAGAAAGGGGGAAAAATCGTCTCGACGAAGAGATATGGGACGAAGGGAGAGTTCCACCGCCCACAGACCGAGGTTGTTAAAAGTAAGTCAATCATCATCAGTTTGATACATTGCCTATCCATCACATAAGCTGATTTGTTTTCAACTCATTCTTAATGTATGTGACCCAATCAACATTTAAGAAAGCTGAACAGGCACATAAACTAGTCCGAGAACCGTATAACCAGAGAAGGCACATAAACTAGTCCGAGAACCGTATAACCAGAGAAGGCACATAAACTAGTCCGAGAACAGTATAACCAGAGAAGGCACATAAACTAGTCCGAGAACCGTATAACCAGAGAAGGCACATAAACTAGTCCGAGAACCGTATAACCAGAGAAGGCACATAAACTAGTCCGAGAACCGTATAACCAGAGAAGGCACATAAACTAGTCCGAGAACCGTATAACCAGAGAAGGCACATAAACTAGTCCGAGAACAGTATAACCAGAGAAGACACATAAACTAGTCCGAGAACCGTATAACCAGAGAAGGCACATAAACTAGTCCGAGAACCGTATAACCAGAGAA